>MCJB01048054.1:50638-75976 GCA_002018475.1 Nicotiana obtusifolia
CCCCCCATGAGATAATATTTTTCCTTGCCAACCACTTAACGTTTTTGCAATCTTTGATACAAGGCCATCAAAGTATTCTATCTTTTTTCTCCCAATGTAGATTGGACAACCCAAGGAAACAAAAGGAAAGATATGATCCATAAAACCAGTGACCTCTCTCATCCTGTTAATTCTAGAAAGAGATGTTTTAGGAGAAGTTAGGAAGAAACTTTTATCTCTATTAATCGGTTGTCCAGAAGACTCCTCATACAATTGTATTTGCTTTAAGACAAGTTTAATAGACTTACTTTTCCCCCGATGAATATAATAATATCATATGCATAGGCAAGATGATTCACCTGGGGGCCTCTCTTGCTCATAGAGAAAGGAATAAAGTCACTGTTATGGTGAAGCTTGTTAAGCATCCTAGATAGTACTTCTGCACCAATAATAAAAAGGGAGGGGGATAAAGGATCTCCCTGCTTGCGACCTCGTGAGGAGGTGAAATTTTTTTTTCTTTCCCTATTGATAATAATAGAATACCAAATATTAGATATTAGCCTACTGATAATATCAATATAGTCATCTGAAAAGCCAAACTTACTTAGAACAGATCTAAGGAAGCTCCAAGACATCTTGTCGTAAGCCTTAGCCATGTCAAGTTTAATAACCATGTTGCCTCCTCTATTGGTCTGAGCTATTCCATAGACAATTTCTTGAGCCAATAGGATATTCTCAATAATGGATCTTCCCTTAACAAAGCCTGATTGATTATCAGAAATCATCTTTGGCACAAAGGGGCTGAGCCTTCTTGACATAACTTTGGATATGATTTTTTAGAGTAGTTACTGAGGCTAAAGGCCTCAGTTCAGAAAAATTGCTAGGAGACTCTACTTTAGGAATAAGAGCCAAGCAAGTGTGAGTGTAATACTTTGTTAAATTTCCACCTTTGAAAAAATTCTGCACATAGTCCACAATATCCTCGTGAATGATATGCCAGCATTTTTGGTAAAAAATACCTTTGTACCCATCGGGGTCAGCTGAACTAGAAGCACACATATCAAAGACTGCATCTTTGATTTCTTTAGCAGAAGGAATAGAAACTAGTACTCTGTTATCATCTTCCTCTATGCATCTGGGAATGCAATCAAATATATTGCTATCTAGTCTAGGTTCTGGCAAGTTGAAGAGCCTTTCAAAGTACCTGCAGGCTGCTTTAGAAATTTTTTCACTCCCCTAAATTCATCTGCCCCTTTGATTTTTAATTCTGAATAACTGAAGTCTCCTTCTTTTGTCTTTTATAATACTGTGGAAGAATTTACTAATGCATTCACCTTCTTCATACCACTTGAGTTGAGCTTTTTGTCTTAAGAGAGATTCCTGTTTGGCCATCCAGTTAATATAATCTGCGTGTACCTTATTAAGGTCTTCCCTATTTTGTTCCGTGTTGGTGATCAATTCCATTTCCTCCAATGTTTGTATCTTCTCGTCCATTCTTTAACATTTTGGTACACATCACCAATGACATTTCTTGACCAGTCACTTAATCTATTACTAAGGAGTTTCAATTTTTGTTGCAACCTCCACATGATATTCCCTCTGAATTGAGTATCCCATACCTCTTGTACAAACTTAAAGAAGCCTGGTTGTTCAACCCAGAAATTTAGGAATCCGAAGTAACTATGCTTGACATCTTGATCTGGTTGGGCTTTTAAAAGTAAAGGCCTATGATCTCAGCATGTTCTTTCTAGATGCCTAACAAGATTACTTTGAAATTTATGATTCCACTGATCATTGTAAAGGATTCTATCCAATCTTTCCAAATTGTCTTTCTTGGCCTTCTATTGTTACACCAAGTATAGTTTGATCTTACATAACCAGCATCCGCCAACCCACATTCATTCAAGCAGAATATGAAGTCTAAGCTTTTGTAGGCTCTATGAGGTTTTCCTCCCATTTTTCCTTCCGATTCCATAATTACATTGAAATCGCCTCCAACGTAGCATAGAGCATCTATATTAGAGCTTGGGGTCTCCAGACTAGACCAAAGATCTTTCCTCTCAGTAGAGGTGCACTTAGCATGTATGGCAGAGATGTAGGCCTTATCTCCGCCAACACCATCTTCAAAAGTAATAGTAATATGTTGATCTTCATTAATAATAAAAGTAGCTAGGAGATTAATAGACCAGAAGCACCATATCTTCCCATTTTCATTGGGAATACTGTGCTGAAATCTAAGAAACCTTCTATATCCCTCAATTTTGTTCTTGTCAACAAAGGGTTTAAAAACTGATACAAAGTCAACTTTATTGATATGACCAATTTTTTCAACCTATGTATAGCTTTTTTTGATCTCACGCCTCTAATATACCAGAAAATGGCTTTAATCATGGAAACATTAAAGAGTGAGATTAATTTGATATCCTTCCTGTGGAGGAAAGATTAGTATTGTTTTTTCCTTTCTTTTTTTTTCTGTCTTTCTTTTCTAGCTTCTACCTCTTGTTATAGGAGACAGACCTCCTTTGTCAACCACGTCTTTCATATGAGTGTGTGTATGTTCTTCTGGCTCGTTATCCACACTGATATCAGGTATTGAGGCTTTTGCCATGCTATTGGCAATTTTCTCATCATTTTCTTCTAAGTCTTGTAGACCTTGTTTTCTGCCTTTCTCTCCATATAATTTCACAACCAACAGAATTCCCTGTTGATTCTTGATTTTCGTACCCACACTAGATGATTCCATAACAAATTCTTCAACTCTCTCATTGTTAAAACTCCATAATAATAACTATTTTTCCATTTCACGAGCTGAAAATGGTTATTAAATTTTGTTCGTAGCTATACTTCGATCGTGGACTTTTGGTTCTTGGCTCAATAAATAGTTTTGGCTGTAGGGTAAAAGTGATCTTTGCCCGATATAAAAAGGATGTTTCTAACAAATAGCAAACAAAAGGCAAAATAGCATTAGGTCCTTTATTTATTGATAAACTATGATTTTGGTTTCTATGATATATGTCTTAGCATATATTAACCTTTAACTACTTAAATGTGCGCCTTTGATCCATTTAACATTAATAGAGGCATCGCTCTATTACCTCTACCTTTTTTTTTAAATATTTATTTTATTAATTAAAATTTCAACAACCCTTGGGTAGTTTTATTTGTTCATTTTATTTATTTTACACGAATAAGGGCCTAAACTGCCTTTGAATTATCAATATCGGTACAAATTTTCCGCTTGTCCACCTATTGAGCCGAATTTGTCCTTACCATTAGATTTTTAGCTCACACCTGTCCTTAAAACTAACAACCAAAAACTAATTAACAAATATTTTTTTTTAATGGTAGTCTCATTCTTATTGGACGATTTAAACTCCACCAGATCTGTCAAACCCACCCGTATAATCGACCCATTGGACCAACCCCTATGACCTAAAAAATAGTTTGGCCCTTTTCCGTATTTTTGGAAATAGTTAGAACGTATAACTTATATTTCATGAAAGGGTGGTGAAATAGAACGCTATTTAGCTTATTCTATAGTATGAATTTAGAGCAAATTGAATGCTAACTAAAAATGTTTACAAATTAAAATCCAACAGATGCGGCTACAAAACTGCATCTATTATTGATACACCGGAAGAAAAATTGTATCAGGTACATTTTATAAAATTATCCTTCAAATTTTCAGTATAAAATAAATGAAAAATATTTTCCCTCCTTGTCTGGAAAGAAAATTATGTCATTGAGATTTTTCTGAGAAAAAGCAAAACGAAATAAGTGACCCTCTTAATTAGTTTGGAAAAATATTTATGATAGATATATTTTGTGAATTCTTATAGTAGTAATTAGTAAACCAGTAAATGGTAAAATATACGAAATCTGTCTATCCTCATACAATTGGTAACACAATCAAGAGAGTAAAATTAATACCAAAAATTCAACATCTTCTTGTCCAAGGACATTGTATAAGAAGGAATCCAAGAAAAAAATCATGTGTATTGTGTAGTAAATTTTGTTGACGAATTTTGAAAATGGCAAAGTTCGTCAATATACTCTTGGTTGTCGTCCTTCTAACTTTTATATCAGGTATATTCTGTCTCTTCTCTTCCAACATATGGACAATTATATCAGGCTACAAAAAAAAACCATTAATATTTTTACTTTACAACAATAATATTTTTTTGTTAATGCAGAAGAGGAAATTATTGGTAAAGTTGAAGGGAAAGCATGTTCAGTTGACGTTGGCTTTAACATTTGCACCACTGCTCACGACAGGTGTCTGAAGCAGTGCATTCAGGCTACTTTCTATCTGATTTACAAAGCATTGTGTCAAATAGCAAATGATGGTTCTACATATTGTGAATGTATATTTAATTGCATAGATGATGATAATACTAATAATCAGTTGACGGTTGCAAAATCACCATCTCCACTGTAATGTTTTGTTAGATTCGAATGCCTTTTAACATAACAGGGCTTTAAGTTATTTTGGTATTTTTAGGAAATAAGTTGCGTCGTCCCAGTTTTCAAAAGTACTTCTCTCTGTTTCTATATTTTGATTCTAACATGTTCAATTTTTCCAATGAAAATTCGACAAGACAAAAAGCTAATCTAATAATCAATTCACCCAAAATACAATTGTTTGAAATCATATTGTCAATGCCAAATCCGAAAAGCAAAAACCTTCTCTGACGCTTTCTTTTCTTTTTCTTTTTCTTTTACGCTCAAACAGGAAAGGGAGCATTTGGTATAAAATGGTATTGAAAACGTATCGAGGAACAAGGAAAAAATAGTAAAGTGTTAAGAGAGGCTAAAAAGAGAAGAAAGAAAAGGCACTTATAGGAATTAAGTTTTTTCAAATATAAAAGAAGTAGACAGACTTTACTGGTTCACACAAGCAATTGCCATTTTAGCTCTTTAGCTTTTTCTACGCTACCATAAATAATTTTTTTTAACTAAATAGAGAGAGAACAAAATGAAAAAGAATCTTAGCCTTTCAAATTTAAAACAGCACGTGTCAGATATATAGGACTGTATTGATAATGAATGGAGTAAAATCTTAATCTTTTCGGAGAATTTGGCGACTCTTAAGTCTTATGAGTCTTCGCTCTTCGCTGTCTTTTTACTCACTAATCTTTTTGGACAAGGATTTAAGCTATTAATAGTGTAAAGATTTTTTCACATTATGGGTGAATTTTAATTGGTAATAGCAAGCTAATTGCATTTTTATTATATTATCAATTAATACGTATAAAGAGATTTACATGTAATTATAAGTAAGTTGATGGTGCAAATAAATTTTTACATCAATCATATAATTTAATCTCCTTTGGAGAAGATTTCGTGTTTATTAGACACATTTGCTTCAGTATAGTGAAATCTCGATTCATGTGGACCTTACGAGTTGCATTAAGTCAGAGGGGGAAGACTAGTATTGCCCCTTGTAGCAGCCACATTTAACACCGACTCCTCCGCGTGTATTACTTTTCCACATTGACTTGGTCAACTTAATTATCATCAACGGGGTAATATCCAAAATCTAATTTTATTAATCCCCCATAGGGTAAAGAAGGATGAATGCTCCATTCTTAATCAGAGGTTTCGGGTTTAAACTTCAAAATAAGAAAACTCGTGATTGGGAGAGTTTACTCTTTTTATAGGCACTATACAATGCGAATCTGAATTAATCGGACTAGCTAGTGGCCGCTTCAAGATACTAGATGGTAATATATAAAAAAATATATCTGTGTATACACTAGTACTATTACGTGGCGCCTTCCTGAGGTTCTCTGGAAGGGCGACGTAAGGCTAAGCAATCGATATCAGTGCGATTGTTGTCCGCCAAATGAGGTCCCCTCTGTACACTAGACTAGATTGTCAGTGCCGTACGGGAAAACCAATGTCGTGAGCGTCTGAGAGAACTGAAAAGAGCAATTGATGAATGAAAGCTGATTGCATTGATGAAATGAAATCTATTACAAAAGTTACACGATGTCGAGGGGGAGAGACACCAGTACAAAGAAATGTTTGCTTGCTTGAATGTTTGAATGATTGATCCCCCCTAATAATGTTTAAAAAAAATAAACCTAAGTTACAAGAGTTGACCTATAAAAGCTGTAGATGCATACTGAATGTAAAATGAAGTAAACCTACTCTATATTTACAATGAAAGGACTTAGACTTCTACAAGGTAGAAACAAGTCCAATGGCAACAACTTTGTCTTGAGCATCAGGGTCTGCGCGCGCGTTGCTGTCGGCGCGTGCGGCACTATTTGTGTCTGCCTACGGCTGGGCGCTGGCGCTTGGATCATGATGGGCGCGCGTGGTATTGTCTGTGCACGTGGTATTGTCTGTGCGCGCAGCGCTGTTGGCACTCGCAAGCCGCTGGGCGCTGGCAAGGAGTTTTGGTGGGGCAACAGAGGCACATGCGCGCTTCTCACTTGACGCTGCCGAGATCACGGGACCGACCGTGACGCTAGGCGTTGGAAGGCTTGCCAGGACGCCACGGAGCGCGTCCAAGGAGTCATGGGGCAAGGCTGGAAAGCAACCCATCACAGTACGTTTGCATCTACTGTATATGGTAAGTTTAATTTCAAAGAAGTTTACTTATTTTTTATGTAGTGTTATATCCATTAATTCAATCTTTTACTAGTTGGATTAGGAATTGGTCCTTTAGATACAACGCTTTGTGAGCATTAATGAGTCTGAGCAAGGATTTGTCTCCTATAACGAAAATTGTCTCCAAAGATAGATTATTGGTTCCATTGATTTGAATATAGTTGTTAGGGTTGACTAGGATAATTCAACAATGTTGCAAAATGAAAGGTCATGACCGCATGATTTCAAACCAAAATATGTTCTGCTTAGGAGGGAGGATTATTTAACCATAACTGAAGTTGTCTTGACGGTCGTTCGTATAGTATAGGTATTCGTTGATTCCGTCAAGAAGGTAAGTAGACTAGTTCCTACTTGTTGTCTAGATAATTCATAGAGCATCTTACTTTTATCCTGTCAAAAACTACTACAAATAATGAGGTCTTTAGGCTTATATAGAATGAGCCTTGTCCTAAGCTAACTGGGATCAAACAATTAACAAAAAGTCCACAATTTAGCTAAGTTTAAAGGATAGTCACGTAGGACCAAACAAGCAAGAATTAATGTCTTCCATAGCAACACAATAATACAACATAAACACAAATGTGTAACATCAACATCACAAGCCTCACTAAGGCCAATCACCAACGCCTAAATCAAGGCTAACCAACGCCTTGTCTTGTCTTATCCAACATTGATGGCATGAACGTAGCTTGATTAGGTTGGCCTGCATCAATAAGTCTGAAGTTAAAAATTACACTTCAGATACACTTAAGGCCAAAAAGTCTGAAGTGCAACAAATGTTTTCATTCACTTAAGGCCAATAAGTCTAAAGTGAAAATTTGCACTGCAGATGCACTTAAGGCCAAATAGGTCTGAAGTGTAACCAATTTCATGCACTTAAGGCCAATAAGTCTGAAGTGAAAAATTACACTTCAGATGCACTTAAGGCCAAAAGGTTTATTGCACTTCAGATGCATTTAAGGCCAAAAGGTTTGAAAGTGCAACCAACGTTTTTATGCACTTAAGGCCAAATAAGCATGAAGTGCAAATTGCCTAGAAAAAGAAATTTGTTCTTCGAATTATAACATTCCAATATATAATTTAATATCTAAATCTACTCCAAATGAGGTCAAATTTGAAACATAACCTCCAAATATAATCAGGAACAAACCCCAATCATCAATTTGACAAAACAACAATAAATCTAATGAACCCATTTTGCAATTGAGAAAAAGAAGAAGAAGAAACCCTAAGCAATAGTAAAAAATAAAGCGTCATAACAGCTCACCATTATAAAACATCATAAACTACATTAAAATATGTTTACAACCACCATATAAAATCATTGTCACCCGAATAGGGCACCCCGTGTAATTTTTACGTGAAAATTGAAATAAACTACAATTGAAAGCATAGTAATGAAAGAAATTGACCAACTAGGATTTCAAATATAACATGAGAAGGCAGTAGGACCTCTGTTTTAAAAGGCTGAATTGGGACTTGATCGGGGCTCACCCCAGGGCGGAGTAATCGTAAAATGTCCCTAGGCTTATGTGTGGGGCTTAGTTCCGTGAGACTTACGCCTCGGCCGTCGGGACTTACGCCTCGGACACGCCCAACACCCAGTGTACTGGACTCGCCTAATAGAACTTTATGCAATTGTGTGTAACTAACCTTATAAATCCTCAAATTTTCTTAATAAATCGTTGACTATTAAAAATTACTTTTTTAAATCATAAATCATTAAGTTGAGAGTATTTTATGTCATAATTTAAATAAAAATTATTACATGTTATCCACTAAGACTGCTATAATAGTAAAGTCTAAATAAATCTTTCATTTAAAAAGTATTTATTTATTAACTTTTGTTATGTCTTTATTATATAATATTCCATAATTATTTTTATAATTATTTTCCTAAATATATTTTTTCCACGTTTACGAGATACAATACTTATTAATTTAATAGCTCAGTATTAGCTAGTAACTATTTACAAATAATTAGTTATTATGGTATTGTATGGTGAATTATGTGTCACTTTATTAACTTGTTGAAACTTAAAAATAAATGATGCTAGAGAATCATATTTAAATTGTTAATTATGTTTTTATATAAATTCTCTTTCAAATAGAAAGCATATTAATAAAAGGAGTATTTTTAAAAAAAAAATCAAATTATAATATCGAAATTCTTTCAAGATTCATTACTCCTTAAAAAATATATATAAGATTTCGTATTGAATACATTACTTTTGATGTTTGAGTTGTAATGATGTTGCAGCTAATTTGCATATTATGATATATGTCATATTTTTCGTATTATTCATAGTTGTTATAATTCATAAATATTTTAAATAGATTTTTTGTTATAATTTTGTGATTTTAATGTAATTTTTATAATTATATTTTATTTTATACTATCTTAAAATTCTTAAAATTAATAAAGATCCATGAGACTTACGCCCCATGTCTCAGGGCTATAAAAACGCCTTGCCTCATGCCCCCGCCTTTTAAAACATCGAGTAGGACAACTAATTCCTCCATGTCCCTTGTTAATTATTGCCCAATTGACTGCCTAAAATATTTAATTAGATATTATATTATCAAATTCAATTTTATACATTGTCTCTTTCTCTCATCTCACCCTTCATTATTATTAAATAATTTTATTTTATTATTTATCTACTTTTTTATATAATAATTTTATCCAATATTATATTTCTTTATAATATTGTAAGTTTATTCTTCATATTGATGGTGCGTAATATCATGAAATAACGGCAAAACGATACAATCTATCCAAACATTGTATTCATCAAACGATACAGTACAATACAATACGATACGATACATTATGAAACGATATGTAACAATCATCCAAACAAGTTATTAATTGAAAATAACAAAAAATAGTCTTTTTAAAGATACATAAATTACTAGTAATAATATTTTTTGCATTTGAAAATATAAGGTACTTGTATTTAAAAATATTATACTCTTTAATTAATATACACAAATTTCTCATTTTCTTTAGCTTTACCTTTTTATTGTATATCTTCAAATTATTTCAAAATTATTCTATTAGACGAGTAATTGTTAGGTATATTATATAAGCAATTTATATTATTAATATGATTTTATTTGTTTAAAATTTTCTTCACATAGCGAGTGTAAGTATTTAATCTTAAAATACAAAAAGTAATAGACTTGTGTCATGTTACAGAGCTAGATACTTAAAGAGTTATTTACTCATTTCCTTTTTAATTCTCTTTCTTTGGTTCCTTGTAGGCCTTAGCATCGACCCGATCCCAACATTGCCTACTTTAGTATCGAGCGACTCAGCCCGATCTTCTCTTCTCTATTTCAGTTTAATTAAGGCTGAGTCGAGCCCGATCTTCTCTTCTCTATTTCTTTTCACATATTGGGCAACACCTTTCCGGGATTTATTATTTAATCACATAGTACTGTATTTAGGAGTAAGTAAATTTGAAGAAAGTTAAATTTGCACTTGTTTTATGCTACTCATTAAGCAAAGTATACTAGAATATGAATTAAATTGATAATAATTTAATTTTAACATAAGAATAAATTTAAAAATGAAAATGGGTCAAATATATCTCTCTACTTTCGGATTGTCTACATTTAACTTTCATTATACTATCCGACCAAATTTACCCCTACCATTATACCACCCGGCCAAATTTACTCCTACTATCAGCTAACTTTTAAAAATTACCCCTTGATCTGTTAAGTAATCCAAAACCTCCCAATTTTCTTTTATCTAAATCACTTGTTATTCTTCTTGCTCCACTATTTTCAGAAATTACTATTTATGTGAATGCTAAAGGTACTAGACTGTATAAATTATTCATGGATATTTTTAATTATCAATGCACCCACTTCTCGTCTTGTGATAATGAGTTTGGAATTGGTTTAAAATTTTATTTATTTTTCAACCATATACACGCCGTAGAATTCAATGGGTCTATTTATTGTGTATTATATGTAGCTGATCATCATGTATGTACATGTATATTCGAATATATTTTGTTATTATCTGGTTAGTATAGAGTTCGATCGACTAACTTAAGAGTGCACAATGCGTAGGCATTTGATTAAAGCAAAGTTGAATTCGACAATGTAAAGTCTTCAAGAAACTTCAACTTCTATCACTAATACTTGCAAAGTCTCCATACCTTTGGCGCAACGAATTCATTAAAGTTGGGATGTTGTAAATACTTTTGAAATTTAGACAAGCTACCTAATTTAGATTCTTCAATTTACTATACTTTGTTGTTTACTAACCATTGTATTATTTAATAGTTTTTTCTCTTATTTCTTTTAAATTAACCCTACAATGTGGAATATTACTGGGTATATTGTTGTTGTTTTAAATTAAGAAAGCAGGTAAATGCTAATTATTTCGAAAATAGTAGATCAAAAAGAAGAATAACTTAATTAAAATGATTTGGGAGATTTTGGATCACCTGAAGGACTGGGGGATAATTTTTAAAAGTTTGCTGATGGTAGGGATAATTAAATTTGGCCAGATAGTATAATGGTAGAGGTAAATTTGGCGTGATAATATATCGGAGGTTAAATATAGACAATATTCAAAAGTAGAGGGGTATATTTGGCCCTTTTCCCATTTAAAAAAAGTAAATAAATTCATACTACTAGATTAATTGATCATTAGATATATAAGAATTATGTAAATCTTGAATGATGTTAAATTAAATATACGATATATGTATAAGTTATAAAGTTAAACAAATAAATGAACAATGAAATCAAATAATATAATTAAGAAGTACAAAATTGTTCTAATTTTATAATTGAAGAATTTATGATGAATTTCATTTTTTGATATATTATTTTAATGTGTAATCAAAGTTTCAAAACCACACAATTTTAAAATAGTCCATATACTAATCTAATTCTGATTAATTTACATATTTCAAATTAAGATATAAATTTGTAAGCATTTACATTAAAATCAGTATATTGAACTTTTAGAGGTAAAAGAAGTAAATGAACAGTAGAATAAAAAAGTTTGTACTAAATTGAACCTCACTAATAATTTGAACTCTTGAACTAAATATTTTAATTAATACTATTCAGGTCATCTATAAAGTGCCTCGAGTTACATTATTAAATTATATTATTGGCAACAATATTATTTTTGTTTCAACCACAAAGTCCTTTGTGGCTTAAAAATGATTTGCTGATTAAAATTCCCCAAATTTATGCAAAAGTAAGGCGGGAGGATTTCCCTCTCTTTGTTTTGTTTTTGGGCAAACCCTTCCCCAATTCCACCAGACGCTTCAGCCAGAGCTCCGAAGTATGAGATCTGTATGATCCTACGGCCTTCCCTCAACCCAAAAGTAAGGGCTTGAAATGGTAAGCTTCTTCCCCTCTTTTTCAAAGTTAGGTTTTTATTTGATTTTCATGTAAATTTATAGAAAACTTGTTAGATTTGCTAAATTTTGGGTACAAATGGATCCTTAAACTTCTGCAACTCGAATTTGTTTCCTCACTGGCGGAATAACTTCATGACTTACTGTCAAATCCGAGAAATTTCCAGTTAAAATAGAAAATACAATTACCAGAATATATTATTTGCTATCTATGTATCAGCTTAAAAGGTACTGAAATATTGTAGGCTGCGGCTCAATTGATGTGGAGGATTTCGAGGAAATTTATCTGCACTTCCCGTATGCACTGTCTCATTGTTTAGTTTTCTAACTTATTAGGTTTATCTTGGTAGGGCGTTCCCAACTACATACCTCTTGACATGTTTCTTCATAAACCCTTTCAAGCACTTCGATGATTAAATTTCTGAAGTTGAAATGCTTTTTGATTTAGAATTTGTCTATTAGACTATATTATGTTTGCTTTTCATTGTAATTATTTATCTAGGGATAAGTATGTATCTAAGGTGCTGTATGTTTTACCAAATCTCAGCTTAACGGAACTTTGTTGTTATAGCACTACAATGAAAAGCCTTTCGTTCCTTGTTTATGTGATTTACTTTGCATTGTTGAAGCCTTCCATATGCATCACTAGTACATGTATTCTTATATCGACATTAATTTTTTTTTTTTGTCATTAACAAATACGGAGATTGTATATTTACTTTAATTAGAGATGAGAACATGTAAAATGATTACAAAATCTTTTTACCCTTTGAATTTGTTAATGGTGAATTCTTCATTACGCCACAAAGGGACAGTCAAGGGTATCAACATTCTGTATTACTGCTACTTGGACTTTATTTTTTCCTTACTCTAACATGCATCTTTTTCAGCAAATCTATTGTTGCATCCTAGTGAGACTATTTGATTGTTAACTCATTTCCTTTGTATTTTATATTCCCTTATTGTTGTCAACGTTATCCTACTTTCCCTTAGTTCCTTAAATTGCTGAACAAAGCAGCATTTAGAATTCAATTGGACGCAACATTATGCTAATAAGGAGCTGTTTTCTCTAACTTCAATCAAGGTATGTTCCCACTTCACAGTGCTTACTCTGTTGCTTCATAACAAATGCAACATGTATTCAAATAGAAAATATTGTTTCTTGAATTTGGTTCCTCTAGGAAATTCAAGCATTGCTCCAGGGTATTTTTTCAGTTCTTCTGTGTAAAAGATAATACAAGCTATACGTCATGGTTACAAAATTTATGGTCTGATTAGTTTCTGAAAATTTTCTATCTGGAAATGTAACAAGTTATTTTGAAAAATATGATAAGTTTAAAATAGAGCAAATTTTATATGGTTACAATATAATGATGCTTGCTTGTTACCCAATTGAGAATTTGTGTCTTTGTATTATGTGAGGATGTTTTTGGATTATAGATATGCCAATTCTCTTTTTGTTGTTGTTTAAGCATTATTCTCCATTGTGAAATATTGACATATCTCAATTTCAACTAAATGGTGGTTCTTTTATATAAGAGCAACATCTTATCTTTAAAATAATTAGATGTTCTTGTTGTCAGCAAGCTTAGATTAGTAACACCAATATATAAGCATTAAGTAAACTCATTAAGTAGCTTTGTTAGCATATCTCAGACTAATGATAATCTTTGATGGTTACAAGAAATTATGTTAGTCAAATCTTAAGATCTTGTTGAATTTCTTACCGACATATGGTTTCCATTTTATGATCTACCTTCTTCTTCTTCATTCGATTGTTTTGATAAATTATACTTGGATTACTATTAAAATTTTCTAATTTCTTTCTCTCTTTCTCTCTTTGCTATTTTTTTAATATAGGAAGGATAAAGTTCTCCAACAACAGGAAATAAAGTCAACCACAGACTTGGAGGAGTTTGAAGGCAAAGGAATAGTTTGGAGACAAATTTTATGTTATTTTTTGGGTCATGTATATATACAAAGAAAATGTATTATAATGTATATTAGAATACTTTATGTTGTTTGACTCTTTAGCAACGAAAAGTTCTTATATATTTCTAGTTCTCATAATTGCCTTATTCACTAAATTTTTTTTTTTTTTTTTTTTTTTTTTTTTTTTTTTTTTTGTATTTTATGACAATTGTAAATGTCGTGAATCATGATAATTTATAGTGACAATTTTATTTTGTCAGTAAAAGCTATGTTTTTAGTGACGAAATGATTGTCTTGGCTACAAAAATGTAAGCCAATTTTATTAAAGCAAAATTGTCACTAATTTTTATATTTAGGGACAAAATATCTTTTTGTATATAATAGGTAATTTTTAGTGACGAAATTAGATTCTTTCAACTACGAAATACATATAACTTTAGAGACAATTAATGTTGTCACTAATTAAATCAAATAGTTAGTGACAAGATGGTTTTGTCTCTATTGATGGTCTCTTTAGTGACGAAAATGTACTATCAACAACAAATCTTTTATACTTTTCTTGAAAAATAAGTTCGTCACAAATACTATACATTTGGGGACAAAAATCAATTTCGTAGTTAATATAACTTTACTTAGTGACCAATCACTAAGTTGTCTTTGTATACTTTTAGTGACGCACATTTACGGACGAATGATTGACTATTTTTTTTTTGTCAAGAAAATTCTTTTGTGACAAAATATGAATTTTAGGTGACAAAATGATTTGTCACTGATAATCGAATTTGTTGTAGTGTCACCCACTTTACCTAAACATAGTGTTAACCAAAAAAATTAATATTAAAAATATTTCAGAGAAGTAAGCTTAAACAAGTGGCTAAATAAACCTAAAACTAAACAGTTTAAAAGATGTTAATACTAGTACGTAGTTGCTTAAACAATGTCAAAAATAGTTCAAAGAAGAATATTTAATTTAATTTAAGTTCACTGGTAAATACAGTGTACTCATTCATTGGTAATTTACGTCCCCTCGAGTGCTAATAACCTGGACAATTTGAGTTCGTTTTTCGGACGGTAGTCCCCGAGTGAAAAAATGATTATTCGAACTCAGATTAAGACAGCCCTTGGGCTCGTCTTTTGGACTGCAGTCCCCGAGTGAGAGAGTGGTTATTCGAACTTAGGTTAAGGTGGCCCTTGGGCTCGTATCCTTTAGGGGATCGGAAGTAGGGAGTTCCTTGAGAAATGTAAAGGAGAAGCTTTAAAAGACAAGCTGTTTGCAAAGAAGAGATTTCACTTTATTCTGCCATGTATGTGTACAAGTTTTATGTCAGGGTTCGATCAGTCTATGTGAGCACGGTTCATTTGACGGTTTGGCCCTTTCATTGAATCCTATTGATCGAGACCCTTCAATCCTGAAGTCTCTCTCCATGCTAAAATCGATGTCATAGGGAAAGAACGTAAGCTTCGGGCTGTTGTCGTGATCATCACCACCGGTTCGTTACCGGCCTTCGATTCTATGTCAGTACGATTTATTTGTTGCCTCATTAAAAACCTTGCTGTAAAACCCATTTGGGACAGAACCAGTCCGAGGGAAAAAGAGTGCAACATATGCTTTCAGACCCACATTTCGTATTGTCCCTTGTTTGCTACCTGCAAGCGTTTGTTTAAAATGTAAATAAAATAAAGGAAAGGGTCTTACCTTGGCAGTAATATCACTTCAGGTGTTATTTTCTAGTCATCACCATTCCTCGTCCCAAGCTTGTAAGATCCCTCTCTGGTGATTTCGATGATAAGGTCCTTCCCAGTTCGGTCCCAGTTTCCCCTAGTTCTAATGTCGTGTGTTCGGTGTGACTTTTCTTAGTACCATGTCCCTGACGTCGAAGCATCGAATGTTGGTCCTTCTGTTGTAATACCTCTTGATTCATTGCTTTTTGGGCAGCCAAGCGAACAAGGGCGGCTTCGCGCTTTCATCTAACAGCTCCAGGTTCGTATTCATGGCCTTGGTACTTTTTAAGGCCCGATGGACCTATCAAAGCTGGTTTTGGTCATGAGTCCCCGGTTGCTCTAGCCTCGGTCCTCCCTCCTTTCATTTCTTATTGTGTTCCGCCCGAACCTACTGCTCCTTCTATCTCCATTATATGGCTGATACCGATCCCTGTTTGGTCTTGGTTAGTGATCGATATCTCTTTTGGCTCAGTCGAGGGTCCTTTTGGGATAGATAGACCTCGAAGGGGGCCCGAGCTGATCATCTTCGACTCTGATTTTTGATTGATACCGGTTATGTATGTCAGCCCATGTAACGACCGGGTATTTCATTAAGTTGTGCTTTAGTTGTTGTGAAGCCACCGAGCTCCGAATTTAAGTCCCTGAGTGAAGGCTTGAACAGCCCAATCATCGGCGATCGGTGTCAGATCCATTCGTTCTATTTGAAACCGGGACATGAATTCTCTGAGCATCTCGTTATCCTTTTGTTTGACTTTGAAAAGGTCCGATTTCCTGGTCTCGACCTTGATGGCACCGGCGTGTGCCTTTACGAAAGAATCTGCAAGCATAGCAAATGAGTCAATAGAATTAGGAGGTAAATTGTGATACCATATCATAGCTCCCTTTGACAGGGTCTCCCCAAATTTTTTTAACAGAACAGACTCGATCTCATCGTCCTCCAAGTCGTTCCCTTTGATAGCATATGTATACGAGGTTACATGTTCGTTTGGATCGGCTGTTCCGTTATACTTGGTATTTCGGGCATTCGAAATTTCTTGGGGATCAGCTTCAGAGCCGCACTTGCCAGGAAAGGTCTTTGCACGAACTTCCTGGAATCCGGGCCCTCCAATACCAGAGATGCTCCTGGGATTTGGTCTACCCTGGAACTGTAAGTTTCCACCTTTTTGTTGTTGGCCTCGATCTTTTTCTCCCCTGATTATAATCGTTTTGTCAGCTCCTCTATAATCTCGGGGTTAGTCCCCGACTCATGTTCATTCGACCTTTCCACGATCGATTTGTCCCTACGGGCAATTTCCCAGGATGGGTCAGGCTCATCCCTGTTCGGTGCACGACTTTGATTTTGCAACTGAGCTATCGCCGCTTGTTGAGACTACAACATTTTGAAGATCACTCGTAGGCTGATCCCGCCGTCTTCAACGTTTTGGGTGTTGCGAGTTGCCGATCAGACTTCTTTATAAACGTTATTTCCGGGGTCAGTAGGCAGGTTTGTATCGACAGCCACATGCGAATTAGCGTCAATCTGATCTGCGATCAGAATATCGTTACCGGACGCTACGTTATTATTTTCACCTTGGTGACCGGATTCGAAGTTGACATGCAGTGATGCCGATTGAAAGTTTGACATCTCTGTATTATAGACTGGAATCAAAGGCACTTCAAAGAGCAAGTGTGAAGCAGTTTGTGTTATGAATATTTGTATCAAATAACCACTATTATCCTCAGCCCCACGGTGGGCGCCAAACTGTTTATCCTAAAAATCGGATAACAATCGATTTATACGTGGTCTTAAGGATACGTGATCTAATTTGATACAAATAACGAATAATCAAATTGAAATTAAAATTAAGTAATAAATGAAGGTATGCAAACCATCCAAGTTAAACAATGATGACCGCGTTAGTTAGTTCTTCTTGGGCAGGGATCGATTATAATTGAAATTGGAACAAGATAATGAGATAATGATTCAAGAGACCAATATATAGCTATATTTTTTGATGAGATTCCAAGTGTCTTTACAAATAATTAGACCCCTCTTTATATAGTAGAGGAATCCTACTTTAGGTACAACTTTATATAAGGTAAAAAATCTCCTGATTTGCTAATTAAACGGTTCCATTGATTCGTGCCGAGATTCCCTCCGCGATGCTCGTCCCACTACAGATATTCTGGCTTTTCGTTATTTAGGTTCAAGGGTCCCCCCTCGAGCATGTTCGAGGTCAGCATCGGTTCCGAATAACGGGCTCGGTGTTCTTCGAGGACGGACATTTTGACCTCATGTTCTACTTCGATGAAATTCGGGATCGATTTTCAACCCTTCGCGTTCCGAGCCCGATCTTGACCGTATATAGTCAAGCCCGATTTCGACCGTATACACGTACTGTAGAGACAAAAGGTTTGTTAAGATTTGCCGAGAAAATATTGAGAATTGGCGATGGACTTTGGCCGGAAAACAATTAAAATCGGAGTTTCGGAGCCACAAATAAAATCCGACCTCTACTAGACTCCCATTTGAGCGTGTCACGACTAGATTCGATTCGATTTGGGGATTGGGGGTAAAAGATTCTAGGGTGGGAGATGGCGCGATAGTGGTGAGAGAAAAATAGAGTTTGGACGAAGAAAGGGCTAGAATTTAGAGTTCTGTAGTGGTGCTTGTATGGTGGCGTTAATGAAGACTGGAGAATGTTAGTAGATGATTTCTTTCCTATTTCCTTTTTTCGACTAAGAGAATAAAGTGTGGAAGGGGGTGGGTAAAAAGGTGAGAAGAAAAAAATTGAAAATAAAAAAATAAAAAAGGTTGGACATGTGACGTTAAGATAACAGTTCAGAGAAATTTACATTCACTCGCCTCTTTTAGGGGTAAAACACATGTAAAAAGGTGCGCCTTAGGCACACTCTGAAAAGGTTGAGTGTGTAAGATGATTTTCATCCGTAAAAAATATGTAATATAGATTTGGTCCATAGTTAACTTATGTATTTTGCCGTGATTTTAATTTAACCTTTCTCTATTGTATTCTAGCATCAAACTCAGTAATTATACTTCCTCCGTCCCAATTTACGTAAAGTTGTTCGGATTTCCAGAGTCAAAACGAATTATTCTTTGACCATAATTTTTTATATGCTTTTTAGATATTTAAAATTATTAGTTATTGTGACTTATAGCACTATTTACGTAATTTTTAAATATGTAAATATTATTTCAAAAAATTAAAAAATACGACATCCATGATCAAAGTTACGAAATTTGAATCTCGAAACTGAAAACTATCATGTAAATTGGGACATATGTTTATTTTTATATGACACATTTTCAAACAGAATAATACTTTTATGTTTAAAATAATTTGATTTAAATTTTATATTTTACTCTTAACGAGATGATTTATAATCACACAATTACATATATATCATTTTAATTCTAAAAATCTTCTTTTATTTCTTCTTAAATTTGATGCCAAATTAAGCATTGGAGTACCATATAAAATGGGAAGAAGAAAGTAAAATCATGTAGTGAAGACTAGTAGAATCTAGACTACGAACAATAAATGCATGGAGATAGAGAGAGATTCGAATTACCGGTCGAGTCTTGTGACTGAGAACAAGATGAATGAGAACAGCAGCCAAAAATGAACGGAAAATATTACGTCCCAGTTTTCTGAAAAAATTTATGAAAGAAAAAAAATAGAAAGAAAATTAGAGGAAACCGTCACACTTATCATAAATAATAATAATAAAAAAAACAAAAAAAAAACTGCACATCATTTGTCATAATAAATAATAGAAAAACAGAGAAAAAGTGCACACCTTGATATGTTTCCCAAGAGTATATTATTTCATCTTTGTTGATATCAAAGAACATTACATATTTTTCTAAAGGAGTCTGCTCGTCATGATTTCCCATCCCTGCAGGCTCATTTGTCTTCTCAGTGACTTAAAAAAAATACCAAAAAGGCAAACATTTGTATTTGAACATTTGACTTAAAATGAATTTTGAATTCACATTGTCATTATATTAGAATCTTATGTTTATTTCTGGGGCGTTTCGTAAGCGATGTCGATATTTAAAGAAGTGAACCAATAAATAAAACACTATAATGAAATCCTATTTCACATTTAAAAATGAAAACATAATTCAAGTACCTATTACAACTCTCTCTTCGACTGAGTTCTAAGTAACTGTATCTACAATAGACTCATTAGAAATACTTCTTTCTCTATTCTATGAATCATTAAAAGTATTTTGGCTGTGAACCAATGGAATGCTGTCACTGGTTTAGTTATTGCTTTTTAAGGAAGAAGTTGTAGGATCAAGCCTTGCTGGCTTCTATTCAGAATAATGCTGAAAAAATTTTAAAACAATTAAACCAAACTAGCAGGGATTCGAACTCTTGACTACCACCTGTAATCTGCAATTCTTTACCAGCGAGCGAACGTAGCTCTTTAGTCAGGCGGTTTCATTTCAGCTCTATTTATTACATTTTGTTTTACGTAGTATTATTTTATTAAAAAAGTCGCCGACAAAACAGTATCGGATGATACCGCTCGGATCAACGTGCCTCCGCCCCTGCTATTTTGCACACTATAATATATATTTAAACGAAGGGGATTCAGTTGAATGATTTTTACTCTATATAACTCCGCCCTTGTGCATGTCTGAGAGAGAGATGCATACCACCAGGTTGAAGGCTGCTTGATGAAGCCGTGGAATTAAATTGCAACTACTGAATGTTTTCTTTGTGAATGACGAAGAAAGAAAAAGAAAGATATATCTATATATATAAAGATGAAAGATATAGTGGTACTTTAATATGATTTGCTTGATTGGAGGAGAGAGTGAAGAAAATATCATGAAACAAGTTTTTCTTACAATGATATTATCTTTCCTTCCTAATTTTCGAGCACCAAACATGGAAAGAAGTTCAACAGTATTTATATATTTATCTTCTCTTTCAAAGTTTAGAAATAATAAAAATACTAATAATATATATTGGGAGCATTAAATCTACTTTTATTTTTCAGTGAAAGTAAATATATATTAATTATTTTCGCAGTTAGTGATTCCTGCAGAACCACGAGTGTTATTTGGAGTTGAATACATGTCTTGGTAATAGAAAAGGCCCATCTCTTTTTGTTGAGAAACTTAAATTAGTCAGTTTAACTGTATTTTTATATGTAGATATTGCACAGACAGAACATTACTCAATTATTGGGCAATTTGTATCTTATCGTAAAAAGGATCCAATCCTCAAAAAGTTGAGGCAAGCAACCATAGAGCATAATGCATGTTGGATTTGATAAGAGAAGAAAATTGATTTTTCTACTCAGTAGTGATCATCAATATTACGTTAATTACCCTGTACGCGTATTTCAAGTTAATTATATATATGTAATGGAATATATTATTACCACCCAAAAATACTTTCTCTATCAGAAGTTAGTCAACTTTTAAATTTCAATTATATATAATATGTCGCTCCCCATCTCAACCATCTCTTCATAAATTGTCAGTGTTAATATCACTGTTCAACTCGTTTTTAATTTCATAGTAGTTTTCAGGCTCGTCGAGGGCTCATTCAAGGCGCATTTAGGTAAGTATTAGGAAATTTAGCCGTCTAGTTTGAATAATTCGGCAAAACATATCATTTTAATATGTCACCAATCACCAGAAAATGGAGATCAACTCTAAAAAAGAAAAAAACTACTCCCTCCGTTTCAAATTAGATGAGTTACTTTTCTTCTTAGTCTGTTCCAAAATAATGATTCAACTTTTAACTCTTCATTTTACCCATTTTACCCTTAATGAGAAGCTTTTATAATCACAAAAATGTCATGGCTCCACAAACCTTTTACCCTTAAGCTTTTAAGACCACAAGTTTCAAAAATTTTCTTTTTTTTTCCATAAACTCTGGCCCGAGTCAAGCTAGCTCATCTAAATTAAAACGGAGGTAGTACTTATTAGTCTTTACTATTTTTGGCACCGCTATTGTTCCATTTGTTTTCACGGGACTAAATTTGAATAGTTCACCTCCTAAAGTGCATTTGGTTTTTATCGTTATTTTCTTTGAATTGGTTTTGGTTCATTTAAATCTTACAAAGAATCTAAAAAGTATTACTTCTCCCCTATTAATTTATTTGTCTTAGTTTGACTTGACAGAAAATTTACTAAAAACAAGAAATTTTTTAAAATTTATGGTCTTTATATATATTATAACATTTGTGTGGCTATAAAACTTTTAAAAGTTGTGATCTTAAATAAGCCACAATATTTTTGTGACTATAAAGGCTTCCTATAAAGGCTTCCTATAAAGGAAATATAGAAATGTGTCAATCTTTTTCAAACGGGCAAATAAGAAAATAGTGTCAATCTTTTTTCAACAGAACAGAGAGAGTAACACGTTAGTAATTTATCTCATAACGCCACCACTAATTACCTTAGTAGTGGCCACCACTGCACAACCACCATCAACCACACCATCACCAGCCACCACTGCAAGGTCACTGCCACCGACTACGTTTAAAAAGTTACCATCACCACTAAAGGTGTCATTTGGGTCGGGTCATCCCATGTCTGGCCCGGAGCGGCACGATAAAAACTCAGATAGGAACGGCACGACTGGGCTCAAGGAAGGGCCAGCATAGGGGGTCCGGGGAGAGGGTTGGTTCGTCTAAGGCTCTAGGCTCGGAAGACCGGCCCAGGTATGAATCGGGTCTTGGCCCACCAGACCATCGTTTAAGCAGTTCTATTGATTAGTGCCGAGATTCTTGCCGTGATGTTCGTCCCATTACCGATATTCTGGTTTTCCGTCATTTAAATTTAACGATCTTCCCTCGAACATTTCGGAGTCAGGCTCGATTTCGGACCACGTGCTCGGTGTTCTCGAGGTTGGACATTCTGACTTCGTGTTCCGCTTCGATGAAGCTCGTGTTCGATCTTCGACCCTACGCATTTCGAACCCGATCTGTCGTGCAATAGTTGAACTCGATGTTAACCATATAGGGTCGAACCCGATTTTGATCACATATAAATGGGCCCGACTTCGACCGTATACGTCGAGAAACTTAAATTAGTCAGTTGAACTGTATTTTTATATTGTAGATATTGCACAGACAGAACATTACTCAATTATTGGGCAATTTGTATCTTATCGTAAAAAGGACCCAATCCTCAAAAAGTTGAGGCAAGCAACCATGGAGCATAATGCATGTTGGATTTGATAAGAGAAGAAAATTGATTTTTCTACTCAGTAGTGATCATCAATATTACGTTAATTACCCTGTACGCGTATTTCAAGTTAATTATATATATGTAATGGAATATATTATTACCACCCAAAAATACTTTCTCTGTCAGAAGTTAGTCAACTTTTAAATTTCAATTATATATAATATGCCGCTCCCCATCTCAACCATCTCTTCATAAATTATCAGTGTTAATATCACTGCTCAACTCGTTTTTAATTTCATAGTAGTTGTCAGGCTCGTCGAGAGCTCATTAAAGGCGCATTTACGTAAGTATTAGTAAATTTGGGTCGGGCCATCCAATGTCTGGCTCGGAGCTGCACGATAAAAACTCGGATAGGAACGGGACGACTGGGCTCAAGGAAGGGCCAGCATAGGGGATCCAGGGAGAGGGTTGGGCCGTCTAAGGCTCTAGGCCCGGGAGACCGGCCTAGGTATGAATGGGGTCTTGGCCCACCAGGGCACCGACCGGGTAACTGAAAAAATTAAATTTTTTAATTTTTGGTACTTGGTATTTTTTTAATTTGACCGTTGGCCAACGGCTACAAACGGCAAAAACTTCCAACCTTCCATAAATTTTATTTTGATTTTAAAGTTTATAAAATTATATTTTTTCATTAATTTTTCCTATAAATACTCATATCTTTTTTTGTTTTTTACACTTCTTCTACTTACTCTCTAATTCGCTCTATCTCTATATCCCCTTACTCACTTTATCAAATTAATTTGTATAATAGATATTAATCCTTCTCGTGTGTCTAGGCACTGAGCAAAAATAAGCCATGTGTGGAATTATTTTGATCAAATAGATACAAACACAGTTTAATGTAAATTTTATACTCAAATATTTTGACGAGCGCAAAATACAATACGAAATTAATGCTCGCTGGTCAAAGATAGCTAGATAGTAGAGCAATGAATTATTATCAAGACGAAGAATAAGGGTTTTGACATGTTAAGTGCAAGACTTCTATCCTGAATATTTCTCAATCTTAATTCAAACGGTAAATCACAAAGCTCTTTCGATTACTTTAAAGAAGTACCAAAATAAATTTAAGGCATGTGTTGCAATAATATTCAATATCATGCTTCTCTTCCGATTAAACACGATAATAAATAAAGTCACAACTAGAGTTAAAGTTCCTCCAATAAATTCAGCAATCAAACAACAATCAAATTCATAGATAACAATCAAGTCACCAAATCATGTCAAACCCTAAGGTAAACTATTCCATAGTTACGAAGAAAGTCATCACAGATAGAGTTAAAGAATAAGAAAATATTAATTCAACATTACAATCCAAACTCGCGGATTGAATTGATGGAAAGATAATGAAATCTTGTATTTTGAAGCCTTTAATGCTCTCCCAATCGCTCCTAGGTCCAAAAGTCCTCTAAAATTACATTTTTTGTGTATTTATACCATATAGGAATGGGCCCAGACGAAACTACCCTCTCTGAGCCGAATGTGGAAAAGCTGGACGAAAACTACAATGCTGCAACGCCTCGGTTAGTGCACCATGCCCCACATTAGTGGGAAAGTTCAGAGGCCTATCTTTTTTACTATGTAGGAATTCTGCACTAGCACCCCGCGCCTCGCGGTGCATAGCATGGGGGCAGTAGTGCATTTTTCCCAAAGTAATCTTTTTTTCCTCACTTTTTGGCATCTAGCATCCAAACTTGGTCCTCGACCCCCGGACGTGATCCTGGCTTAATTTCTTGGGCTTCTACTCAGACTTCAAAACTCCAAATCATCTATTTTAGCTCTAAACTTGCTTTTTCACTTGAAGATCACTTTCTACATGGTATAACACACATAATAAGTACAAAGTACTAACAATCAGGCTCAAATACATTCAAAGTATAGTAATTAGAGTGTAAAATATAGCCAAAATACGGGTTCATAGCCTATCATCACATTTAAGCATGAGTCAGAAAATAATAGAGTGGAGACAAATTATTTGGTTAGACTTGATTTAAAAGCATCCACAAGTGAGAGATGAAGCTGAAGGGCACTAGAAGGTTAGAGATAAAATTGGACCGAAACAAAGAAACAAGGGAAGAGCATAAGATCGTCTAGAGTTTGTATTTAAAGTTCTCTTTATTTTTTAATGTTTATTAAACTAGAAAAATCGCGTTTGTACTTTGTAACTTGTAAGAATTGAGATTCGAATTTGAATTTATATAATATTATCAATTGAAGTTTGAAGATTAGTAGCCTAGTATAATATTGCAATGTTATTAGCCTAATTTTAGTAGCTTAATATAATTTTAGTAGCTTCCTAATCTAATTCAAAGTTTTAAATCATAAATTAATATGACGATAAATTAGTAATGGACATAAAGGTAATAGCAAATGGTTAACACTTTAAGCGGCCGTAACTTTGCGCTAGTTTGTACGATATATATATATATATATATATATATATATATATATATATATATATATATATAT
>MCJB01048055.1:0-20240 GCA_002018475.1 Nicotiana obtusifolia
CCTTAGCTATATATATATATATATATATATATATATATATATAGGTTGTTGTTGGGTTCTTCTGTGTGTAGGATTATACATTTGGTTCTTGTTAGTGTCATATTGCAGCCTTGTCGGCCTATTATTCATATTACATGTCACAGATGCTATGGTTGGTTCGCTCGGGCCTTCGGGTGCCGAGTGCCGGCCACACTCCCCAAAGTTGGGGTGTGACATTATGTTTACTGCTAGTTTATTATCCAGATTCATGCAAGAACCAAGCCAAGTGCATTCTCGAGCTGCAAAGCGTGCTCTATGCTACTTGCAAGGAACAATGGATTATGGGATAATGTACAAATTTGATGGAGATTTGGACTTAATTGGCTATTCTGATAGTGAATAGGCTGAAAATATAGATGACATGAGGAGTACTTCTGGTTATGCTTTCTTATTTGGTTCAAAAAAGCAAAGTGTTGTTGCTCAATCCACTGCCGAAGCAGAATATGTCTCAGCAGCTAAGGCTACTTCTCAAGCTATTTGGCTTAGGAGAATTCTTGAAGATATTGGTGAAAAACAAAAAGAAGGGACTGTTTTGTATTGCGATAACAAATCAGCGATTGCCATTGCCAAGAATCCGGTCAACCATGAAAGATCGAAGCATATTTCCATAAAATACCATTTTATCCGAGAAGCACAAGAGAAAGGTGAAATTCAGTTGCAGTATTGCCAAACAGGAGAACAACTTACTGACATCTTCACCAAAGCACTTCCTAGAGAAAAGTATCTTTGAGAATGCATTGGAGTTGTCAAGCAAATACATTAAGGGGAAGTGTTGGAATTAATGCATTCACAAGGATACAATCCTTGACTTTTATGTTTTCTAGGAGTTCTTTATTGTTTCAAGAATATAATTTAGTCTTTCAATATCATCTCTTAGTTTTTCAAAGAAATCTTTTAAATGTTTGTGATACATGTATCTAGTAAATTGTGATATATGTATCTAGTTATTTGTGCAAGACTTTTAAATTAGTTTTTTGAGTGGTATAAATAGAGATGTAATTGATAATTGTAATCATCTCAAGTGGCTTTAAGTAGCCTAATACAACTTGAGCATTCTCTAAGAAAAAAATTCTCTTCCTATTCTTTCTTACATAGTGCAGGAAGGTGCGGACCGGGTGAAGAATTTATTGCTCAAAATTATTCAAATGTGGCTATGGCAACGTGGATATAACACCCAGGCGTCTGCCTAAGTCATCCATGAAGAATAATAGGTTTTCCAAGAAAGGTGCAACTTCCACAAGAACCAACAGGTCGTGACAATGAGCATTTGCAACTCAAGCCACGCTTGCTTTTATTTTATTACCATAAGAAGAAAGCAATGGGAAATCATCAAGGTTACCATTTTCTGAGTAATTTTTTCCTTATAGGTGAAATATGTATTAATCTTTGCATCTAACTATGACTGCAGGTGCCATGTTATATTGAAGATACCGGTATTGAGGAGATTGCCAGCTGGTGTAAAGACCTTGAAGAACTTAGCTAGGCCTTGTAGCTGTATCAGCTGCTGCCCTAAGCTCCACTCAGTTCTATATTTCTCTGCCAAATGACAAATGCCACCTTGGTTACTTTTGCAAGGAACCGTCCTAACTTGATCCTACTACGTTTGTGTACAATCAAGCCTCAAAACTCCTGATTATCTGACCTTTGGACCGCTTGATGCTGGTTTTGGGGCCATCGTGCAACACTGCAAGGGATTGCGCTGACTTTTGCTTTCTGGCCTCCTTATGGATCTCGTGGTCGAGTACATCAAGGTCCATGCTAAGAAGCTAGAGATGCTCTCCATAACTTCTATGTAATATTAATAGAACATGAAGTGCTCTATTTTTATTAACTTTAAATAATGTGTTGTATCATCACTTTCTTATCAAGTGTTACTGAAATGAATCAATCTCTTTGTTCTTCTATATTCATATGTCAAGATATATTAGATTCTTACATCTTTTTTGAATTTGAAGTGGTATTTCGATAATTGAAAATTAAATAGAACATATTATTATTTAGGTATCATATTGATTTTTATGTTTAATTATTAAATTCGATTAACCTTCAAAGTGTGCAAATAACGACCCGACCGGTCCTTTTGAGCATTTGCACTTCGCTCGGTAGTTTGAGGGCTGAGTGACTATGAGGACTGAGGGCTTGGGAGGACTGAGTGGATTGATACTCGAGTTGTGAGTATAATGATGGATCTTTCATGTTGCTTAATTGTGGAATGAATTAGATTCTCATGTCTTATTGATGAGTTCAGACTCAGGAAGATTAAGCGATTGCGTATTAGTTGTGGCTGCGAAAAGGTATAGAGGGATGTCAGTTTGAGGCTAAGCAGGTGGGTTATCACCTGCGAGGTAATCTACGAATGTGTGTTCCTTATGATGTTGTATGGAGGTTTTCTATTCTACCGATGGGCTATATTTGTACAATCCGAGTTTGGATCGGTTGTAATAGTGACTTGAATTTCACGAGGATTAATGCGAAGTTTGCAGATGATTTGAGGTGTTAGAGGGTTTGTGTTATATAAGCTTATGAAGGATTGAGTTGAATTCCGATGCGGGATCATGTCAGAAATAGAGTATGGACATTATGAGTTGTCAAGTGTCTTGTTCTATGGCTTTGAGCCAAGTGGGGGAGTATGCTATCAACGATTTGATTGCGTGGTTATGTTGTACTGGTTTCGGTTTGAGGCATACTTGTGAATCGGATATGACTTGCAGTGTAGTGACCCGACCGGTCATTTTGAGCTCTAGCGTGACGTTCGGCAGTTTGAGGCCTTGAGTAGCTTCACTTCATGTGTTTTTAACTTGTACACATGGTCGGAATTTAATTTTGGGAAGTTCGGAGTTGATTCGGAAGGAATATTCTAATTTCTGAAGCTTTAAGTTGGAAGAATTTAGTAAGGTTTGACTTCTAAGTAAACGACTTCAGAATCGGGATTTGAAGGTTCCAATAGGTTCGTATGATGATTTCGGACTTGGGTGTTTGTTCGGGTTGAGTATCGGGTAGACCGGAAGCATTTCGGCCCTTATTATGAAAGATTCGCATTTTTGAAGCTTAAGAATTTCTTAAGTTTGATTTGAAATGAATTTTGGTGTTATCGATGTCCATTTGGAGTTTCGAGTGTCGGAATAGGTTCATACTGTGATTTGTGACGTGCACGTAAAGTTTGGCATCGATTTGTGATGTTTAAGTGTAATTCAGACGCGTTCGGCGAAGTTTGAAGGCTGGAAAGTTGGAAGAAAGGTTTTGGCCGTCGATTCATAATTTCGGTGTTGTTTGACGTGATTTTAGGTTTCGACTAAGTCTGTATCGTGTCTTGGGATGTGTCAGTATATTTGGACAGGGTCCTGGAGGCCTCGGGTGCGAATTGGATTGGAAGTGGATCGAGTTTGGACTTGGGGGAGTTGTTGAAGCTTAAGGCTTCTAGTGTGATCGCACCTACGAGGTTATGGCCTCAGGTGCGAGACCGTAGAAGCGACCCAGGAGTCGCAAAAGCGGTTGGGGATTAAGACTGGATGGATTCACAGGTGTGAGGAATTTAGCGCAACTGCGGGCTCGTAGATGCCAGAGGAGGAGCACATAATCGAAAGTGGTCTGGATAGGAAGAGCGCAGGTGCGGTCATGGGTGCGCAGGTGCGGAGTGCTGCCCGAGCTAGGGAGTCCGCAGATGGGGGGTCGCAGAAGCGGATGCACATCTGCGATTGAGTGTCCGTAGAAGCGGAAAATGCCG
The DNA here is from genome assembly GCA_002018475.1 of Nicotiana obtusifolia. Taxonomy (NCBI): domain Eukaryota; kingdom Viridiplantae; phylum Streptophyta; class Magnoliopsida; order Solanales; family Solanaceae; genus Nicotiana; species Nicotiana obtusifolia. The sequence continues at coordinate 3,764 of MCJB01048055.1, forward strand.
GCACCTTGGGGGAAACGCATCTGCGAGGTAGCTTTCTCAGAAGCACAGGGGATTCCGTAGGTGTGGAAAATCAACTGGGCAGATTGTTTAAAATTGGGATTTTTCTCATTTCACTCATTTCTCTCTTGGTTTGGGCAATTTTTGGAGATCTTTAAGGGGGTTTTCCTTCATCTAAGGCAAGGTAAGTTATTCCCACCTATTGTAAGTTAAATACATGGATTCTATAAGGATTTAAACATAAAAATTGGTAGAAATTGTGAGATTTTGGTAGAAACCTAGAATTTGGTATTTTTGAATTTTGACCATGAAATTGGACATGGAATTTGAAATAAATCATATATTTGAGTTAGTAATGTTATGGGTAGAGATTATCTTCAAATATTTTCGGAATCCGGGCGCGTGGGCCCGAGAGTTGGCTATATAGACTTTTCGAGTTGAGTTGAAAATCATTATAAATTGATTAATTATGGTATTAGAGTATAGCTTTATTGGTTTGCACATTGTTTGACTAGTTTTCAATCGTCGGGCATCGGTTTGAGGCGTTAGTGAGTGTTTGGAGTCGGTTATGGAACCCTAAACCGAAGTAAGTCTCATGTTTAACTCTGTGAGGGGGAAACTACCCCTAGGTGATATATCTGATATGTGCTACTGTTTGTTGGGGCTACGTGCGCACGAGGTGACTAGAGTCCGTACGTAGATAGATTGATATTATGTCCAGGTTGACTTAGGTTCCCGCCATGCTATAACTATATTGTGTGAGTTGTCCCTTGCCTATGAAATTCCTTTATTTTATGTTACGACTTGAGGCTAGACTTGCGTAGATTGATAGACTTGCTACTGTAGCGATTTGGCGAGCTTCATGATTAGCCGCGGAAAAATTGTGCACCTTTTACGAATTTCTCCCCCGCTATATGTTTTCATCGAAAGGTTTTCCTTAACATTCATAACTCACCCATCTATTCGGTTAGTGGGGTCAATGACCTGTTAACTTCTTATTCTAATGGGATCATGGTCAATCACCTCGGCAGGATTATGTACCACACACTCTCATGGGAGCGGGTCGTTCGCCTCGGTAGTATAATATATGCATCTATGGTTTGTGTCATTTGACCCTCGACAGTGCACACAGTATGATGGAATCGGGATATATGCCTCGACATTTCTATAACATAATCTTATGAAGTCATGCGTAATATTTGACAAGATGTCAGTGTATCTGTTAGTTTTTCCTTATTTGAATTGTGACGACATATTTGGTGAGGTCCATTATATGTGTAAACTCCGGTTGAGGAGGTAACTGCCAATTGAGAGCTAAGTTTATTGTTGAGAGGAGGGTTTTACCATGTAATTATACTTGTTTATTTCGATTGATTACTCTACCTCACATTTGTTTAATTCCTACTGTATTTGATTTATTAGACCACTAGTAAGTGTTGATGTTGACCCTCGTCACTACTTCTCTGGGGTTAGGCTAGATATTTACTGGGTACATGTTGATTTACATACTCATGTCACACTTCATGCACTTATTATGTAGGTGTAAATATGTTTCCGCTGGTCCTTTAGGTGTAGGGGCATGCAATTGCGGGCACTTTACGGTGAGCTGCATTCCATGTCACGATCCGCAGCATACAGAGACTGCATAAGAGTTATTTATATTCTTCTATCTAACTTGTATTCCAGAAGGATGTTGTATTTTTATTGTACTCCTTAATAGATGCTCATGCACTTATGACACCAGATTTTGAGGGTTCCTAGTGGATATTTAATGTGTTTGTTCACGTAATTATTATCATTTCACCTTGTAAACTCTATTTCATAATATTTTGATTAATAGAAATTATGATTTTAAAAGTAATAAAATAAGTAACTAAGTTTATTAATCATTGTTAGCTTGCATGATGTTAGGCGCCATCACGACCTATAGTGGATTTTGGGTCGTGGCAGCTTGGTATCAGAGCTCTAGGTTCACTTGGGTCTCAAGAGTCATGACCAAGTCTAGTAGAGTCTTGTGGATTGGTACGAAGACGTCTGTATTTATCTTCGAGAGGCTACAGGGTTGTTAGGAGCATTTCCCTTCTTGATCCCTCGTCATGCGATTTAATTTACATTGAAGCTTATGCCTTCATACCCTAGCTACTCATTCTTATACGATGTTGAGTGCTCGGGTCAATTGGGCATCGAGGAGTTGAAGTGGTACTACATACGTGGAGTAGGATGTTTCTCCCTACGTATTCGAGCGAGTTATTATCGTCTTCTTGTGGAAGGGTGTTTTGTCATCTCAGCCCAGTATCGGTATTGTCTATGGTTTTGAAGTTATGCACTGACTGTTATGATGTTCGTGCGTTGTTATCATCCAGTGTTGATGTAAATGGTAGGGTGCTTATTTGTGGATAGCGGCAGTGAATGACTCGAAATGAGGATTTCTCAGTACATGGTTTAGAAGTTCGGCATTTAATTCCAGGGGAGAAACGACAATTGGACTATGGGTTTTCAGGCTCTCTTTGATGGAGTAATGATACTTGATATTTCTAAGCGTGGTGGAATTCTCATTTGTGGTGTGGTGTCGTTGTCCTTGTTAGTACATATTGATGCCTATGGGTGTTTGGGCCTTCTGTGATTTGCCTTTGGGACAGGGTGTTGTAGAACGGTGCCTAAGTAGTGGTTATCAGTTACGGTGGCGTGTGTTGGCTTCGGAGTCGAAGTGCTTCTAATGTTGATGACTCGAGAGAAATGATTTTTGAGGAGGCTTAGAGTTGGTGGCAATTTATTAGTTCAGGTGCTACAGGTATGGATTTTGATTTGAGGCAGCGAGCGATTAGACAGCGAAGAATGAGGAAGGACATGCAGGAGGTGTCTTGTGGTGGTTGAATTACTAGTAGGTCAAAGAATGAAGAGCATAGGTCGAGGAGTTTCTTAAAGGAGGTGGTTTAACCGAAGTGGGAGCGATAGAGTAGCATATGGATTCTATGACAAGAAAGCTTCTTGCCTTGAGAAAGTTTAGGGCGATTCAGGAATCGTGATGGGAGGTGATTTGGCTTATGGACTTTATTTGGGATGGTGGCTACTTTACCGAGGAAGATTGAATATGGCAAAGAGGAGTTTGCTTGAAATGAAGAGGGGTGTGAAAACTTGATTATCGATTTGGATGCAACATGACTTTGAGTTGGAATGTATTGTCGGGCTATTAGTTGATGACTACGGAAATGAACCGACTGTTAGAGCTAGTGGACGAGTATGGGCTTAGGAGAGTTTACTGATTTCATAGTAGTTGTATCCAATGTAGCATCGTTGGAAGATATCGGTATGGAATTCCACATGTGGGTTATCTCCTGTGAGCAGGTTAGCGGTTGCATGATTTTGATGAAGTTTCTACGAAGAGATCTACTTGCTACCCTGCAGAAGGTTGAATATGCGATTCTGACTGATAATTCTGAGTGTTCATGAAGAGTTTTGACAAGGGACTATGAGAAGTTTGGCGAGTTGATGGTGCGAGATTATGGTAATAGAGAAGGAAGAATCTTTACGGGTTCTACATTATGTGATGGTAGCTTAAAGCTAAGTGGGGGAGCCCACAGTCCACGATTGGATTGTGTGGTTGTCTGCTTGTGCAGTTTCTGGTTATCGACGTATTGGTAGATTATTTATGACTAAGAAAAGGAAACATCAGGGGTAATTCGAGCGAAGAACTTGATAAATGTGTGCTAATTGCTATATTTCGCCTTACTGATTCATGTGTAAGTTCTGGGAAGACTTAGAGTTTATGCTTCTTGTGGATGTGATGTACAAAGAAAGGAATTTCAGCCGGTTGCTTCTTTGAGAGGGTGTCATGTGCTACTAGAGCGTTGGAGTTTGGTTATATTTAGGACAAGATCAAAGTGGGTGACTCTCAATAATGGTCCTAGTGAGTTCAAGAATTAAAGTGCAGTGCCTAAGGATTTCGAGTCCCTTGTGTGGTTAAGAATCGAGTTTTTGCAGTGGATTATGAAAGGGGTTTGGGCTGTTCTATGTTATCATCGGGTATGTAGTGCAGTATTAGAGAAAAAAGGAGAACAACTTCGGGTTCGTAGGGGATCTTTCAGAATGGGTGTACAAGTTGGAAATGTCATTGTGCGCATAAGGAGGGTATGAGATGTTTCATGGGCATTGAGGCGAGGTGTCCTCGCGGGTTGGGTCACTCTGGATGAGTGTTGTTGTGTTTCGGAATATTTTGAATTGAGCTACTATTATTTCTAAGACAAGTCCAAAGTAAATTGGAAGAAGTTTGGTCGATTAGTAATGGTTGAATCAGCATAATTATGGAAATGATTAGTTCCTTCGGCGTGTGAAGTTATACATGTTGTCAGTGGTTGTACGTGCGGTCTTGATAGACGCCATAACTTGATGAATTTGAGAGGTATTTGATTTAAATGGCCTTGTGGTGTAAAGGGAATCCCGGAAGAGTTATGGTGGTTTAGACCACAACTTGAGGTTTGTATTTTCTGCGGCTATGGGAATTCGGTTGCGTGTTACCATCGTTCTTCTGAAATGTATTGAGTGAAAGGGGTTCAAAATGATGAAGTGTTTATTCTATTGGTAGTTCGGGAGTTATGATGAAATTCTTGTACTCTCGCGTAGCGGCATGATAGGTACAGCGAGTGGTAGGGGAATTGGAAGTTGAGGATCCAGACTGCGGATCGATGTTGGTAAGAACGTCAGGAGCTCGGATGAGCAGCAAAGAATTCAGATGTTCAGATTTATGTACGGTTAGAGGTGTGGATGTGTAGACTTTGATACATGGTGTGGAAGGTTTTAGGAGTGTAACCCACGAGAATATCATATAAGTGTGACATGTTAGTCACTTGATTGTTAAGCAAGTATGGAGGTGATGGTGCTACCGCTAATGTGAGGGTCTATGCCTGGAAGGCGCTCCATTCCTTTGGTTGTGGACTGTGGGAATTTGTTACGAATTGAGCTATTGCTCGTGTGGGTCATAAGTAGGGCCATTGTGGATCCTTGAAAGGTTGTTGGCCCAGTGTGGGATAATCGAAATTGGCTTGGGGTCCGTTGGTGGCTCTATTGTGAATTTGTTCTCTATATCAGGCCAGATGTGTTTGTTCAGCATAGCGTTGCTTACAGAGGAGTCGTCGGGCATTGGATGTTAATACTCTATTGTGCCATGTGGGTTGTGAGACGGCTTGATTATTCACACATGTGTTGAGGTCTTATGTAGCTTGTGGTTTTATATCAGCAAGATGGCTCTCGAGATGCAGGTCATTTATCACACCTTAGTTGTGCTTGGGTTTTGTGGCGTTTAGCATTATCCGTCTCCCCATGATTGTATTTTGCACTTGGCGTGCTTGTGGTCGGTATTTGGTATTTGGCAAGTGTAAGCATTATGGCTTGATAGGTATTTCCTTATATATTGTTATGTGTAGATCGGGTGGCATGCCGCCACGGGTATGTTGTTTTGATTGGGTTGTCTTGTGTGGATCGGGTTGCACACCACAATAGTGAGATATTGAGTACGGTTCCCTATATCTATTCTTGTGTATGTTATTTCTCATCCTTTGAAAAGAGTTCATGGCATCTTTTCAGTTGTTTTATTCGTTACGCAGCTGGGTAGTTCTTTTTTCAGAATCCATTCTTCCTTATGTGTCATATTCCGGTGGTAGTTTATTGGCGCATTAATGGCGTCATATGAGATCTCGGCCAGTGCTTTAGGTGGCTTATTGTCTGAGCAGCTTGTACTGGGTGAGACGAGGCTATTGGACCTGAAATCGGTGTGATCGGATTTATGCAAGGTGTATTAAAAAGAAAGTGTCACTATTCAAATTAGAATAAGGTAACAGTTCTTGTTAAGCGGAGAAACTCTATGCGTATTGATTTGGCGGATGGTTATGAGTTCTTGCACATCTCTTTCGTTGTTGCAGTATTGTGAGGATTGAAACCGGGCTTATATGTGTTATGAGGTAGCTACAGGCGTTGGGTCAGTGAATTTGCAGCTGTTGTGTTTGGTGGTGGTTGCCTTGGGCAAATGAGTTATGTGGTGCATTCTGTGAGGTCAACATGGGTGCATGATCATGTGTGGGTTCAGCATGTGGAGATTGATATGGTGTTCGATGTTAAAATCAGGTCTTGTAAAGAAATTTGAAGGTTAGAATTTGGTTCTAAGGCTTATTAACTAAATAAAAGGGAGGATCTGCAGTCTGGCTCGAGCTAACATATTCACCTGGGTGTTGGTGGCACGGGTAGGTGCACCAGGTGCTGAGCAGTGATTTTGAGGCAATTCCAGAGCAGTTCTTAGCACGTTCGAGGATGAACGCGTGTTTATGTGGGGGAGAATGTAATGACCCGACCAGTCGTTTTGAGCTTTACCGCAACGTTCAGTAGTTTGAGGCCTTGAGTAGCTTTACTTCATGTTCTGTGACTTGTACGCGTGGTCAAAAATTAACTTTTGGGAAGTTCGGAGTTGATACAAAAGGAAAATACTAATTTCGGAAGCTTTAAGTTGGAAGAATTTCCTAAGGTTTGACTTGTGAGTAAACGACCTCGGAATCGGAATTTGAAGGTTCCAATAGGTTCGTGTGATGATATCGAACTTGGGCGTTTGGTCGGGTTGAGTATCGAGTGGACTAGAAGCATTTCGGCGCTTATTATGGAAGGTTGATATTTTGGAAGTTTAAGAATTTCTTAAGTTCGATTTGAAATGAATTTTGGTGTAATCGATGTCCGTTTGGAGTTTCGAGCCTTGAAATAGGTTCTTATTGTGATTTGTGACTTACACGTAAAGTTTGGCATTATTGCGGGATATTTAAGTGTAATTCGGACGCGTTTGGCGAAGTTCGAAGTTTGGAAAGTTGAAAGAATGGTATTGGCCGTCGGAAAATCGACTGGCAGATTGTTTAAAAAACGGGATTTTTCTCATTTCTCTCTTGGTTTTGGCAATTTTTGGAGAGCTTTAACGGGGTAATTTTCATCATCTATGGCAAGGTAAGTTATTCCACCTATTGTAAGTTAAATACATGGATTCTATAAAGATTTAAACATGAAAATTGATAAAAATTATGAGATTTTGGTTTTAAAAAAACCTAGAATTTAGTATTTTTGGATTTTGACCACGAAATTGGACATGTAATTTGAAATAAATCATATATTTGAGTTCGTAATGTTATAGATAAAGTTTATATTCAAATATTTTCGGAATTCGCACGCATGGGCCTGAGGATTGACTTTATAGACTTTTCGAGCAAAGTTGGAAATTGTTATAAATTAATTTATTATGGGTATTAGAGTGTATCTTTACTGGTTCGATATTTTTTCGCTAGTTTTGGATCGACGGGCATCAGTTTGAGGCGTTAGTGAGGGTTTGGAGCCGGTTATGGAACTTCAGAGCGAGGTATGTCTCCTGTTTAACTCTGTGAGTGGAAAACTATCCCTAGGTGATGTATTTGATATGTGCTACTTGTTGCGGGGCTACGTACGCACGAGGTGGAGAGAGTCTGTACATAGCTAGATTCATGTTATGTCCGGGTAGAGTTAGGTTCCCACCATGCTATAATTGTACTGTGTGAGTTGTCCCTTGCCTATCAAAGTCCTTTATTTTACGTTACGACTTGAGACTAGAATTGCATAGAACGATAGACTTGCTATTGTAGAGATTTGGCGAGCTTCATGATTAGCCGCAGAACAATTATGCTCCTTTTACGAATTTCTCGTGCGCTATGCGTTTTCATCAAAAGGTTTTCCTTAAAATTCATAGATCACACATCTATTCGTGAGTGGGGTCAATGACCTGTTAAAGCTTCTTCTTCTAATGGGATCGGGTCGTTTGCCACACACTCTCATGGGAGTGGGCAGTATAATAGATGCATATATGGATCGTGCCGCTCGACCCTCGACAGTGCACACAGTATGATGGGATCGAGCCGTACGCCTCGATATTTCTATAAAATGCTCTTATAGAATCGTGCGTAATATTTGACAAGAAGTCAGTGTATCTATGAGTTTGTCCTAATTTGAATTGTGACGACTTATTTGGTGAGGTCCATTATATATGCATACTCCGGTTGAGGAGGTAACTGCCAATTGAGAGCTGAGTTTATTGTTGAGAGGAGGGTTGTACCACGTAATTGTACTTGTTTATTTCGTTTATTTACTCTGCCTCACATATGTTTACTTCCTACTACATTTGATTTATTGGACCGCTAGTAAGTGTAGATGTCGACCCCTCGTCACTAGTTCTTTGGGGTTAGGCTAGATACTTACTAGGTACGTATTGATTTACATACTCATGCTACAATTGCTGCACTTATTGTGTAGGTATATATATATATATATCTCCGTGGTCCTCTGGCTGCAGAGGCGCGGCTATTACGGGGACTTTACAGTGAGTTGCATCCCATGTTATGGTCTGCAGCATATATAAAGTCTCCATCAGAATAATTTATAATCTCCTGTCTAACTTGTATTCCAAACTTATGTTATATTTTATTTTACTCCTTAGTAGATGATCATGCACTTGTGACATAGGATTTTGGGGGTTCCTACTGGATGTTTAGTGTGGTAGTTCACGTAATTATTAATTAATGGAAATTATGATTTCAAAAGTAATAAAATGAGTGACTAAGTTGATTAATCACTGTTGGCTTGCCTGACAGCGGCTTTAGGCGCCATCACGACCTTTCGTGGATTTTGGGTCGTAACATGCAAAGGTTGGTTTGAGGGTGACTCGAGTAAGGGAATTTCTGAATACGGTTATATTACACTTTATGAGTATATGAAAATCATGAAATAGTTGAGTAGTTATGTGTGAAGGATGTAGTGCACATGATTTAGGAATTTGCTCGGTTGCTTTAAGGTAGGGTTACTTCTTTGTAGGAAATTATTGTGTGGAGTAGAGTCGATGACTCTCGAGAAGGTTCTAATGGATTCAAGGATTAAATGTAACAATTGAGAATTTTGCGGATTGGTAATGGATGGCTATATGATGAGTATGATGTGACTGTGAGATGTGTTCAAATGGTTTGAATGTGGCGAGAAGAGTTTGCTTGATATGTAAAAAGGATTATTGGGTGCTTGATTTCTGTCTTGATGTGACGTATAGACTCGAGTTATGAGTGTAATAATGGATCTTTCATGTTGCTTAATTGTGGAACAAATTAGATTCACATGTCTTACTGATGAGTTCCGACACAGGAAGATTAAGAGATTGCGTAGTAGTTGTGGCTGCAAAAAGGTACAGAGGGATGTCATTTTGAGGCTAAAAAGGCGAGTTATCACCTGCGAGGTAATCTACAAATGTGTGATCCTTATGATGTTGTGTGGAGGCTTCCTATTCTACCGGTGGGTTATATTTGTGCGATTCGAGATTGGATCGGTTGTAATAGTGACCTGACTGTCACGAGGATGAATGCGAAGTTTGCAGATGATTTAAGGTATTAGAGGGCCTGTATTACATAAGCTTATGAAGGATTGAGTTGAATTTCGGTGCTAGATCATGTTAGAAATAGAGTTTGGGCATTATGAGTTATCAAGTGTCTTGTTTTATGGCTTTGAGCCAAATGGGGGAATCTGCTATCAACGATTTGATTGCGTGGTTGTGTTGTATTGGTTTCGATTTGAGGCACACTTGGGAAGGATGTAGTGTGCATGGTGTAGGAATTTGCTCGGTTGCGTTAATGTAGGGCTACTTCTTTGGGTGTTGTTGTGCTAATATGGCATAGGTTGTTTGGCCCGTCTGGGCGGCCTAATTGAGATTTTAGCAGAGTGGATGACTCTCGAGAAACTAATCGATTCATGTTTTAAATGTTGCAATTGAGAATTTTACCGATTGGTATATGGCTAGAAATTGAGATTTACATGGGATGGTGTCAAGACTCGCAGTGTTCCTATAACACTATGGATTCAACATTTCAGTATCAAGAGGGTGAAGGAAACAACATTAGATTCACAGAAGGTCTCTTCATAGTAGGTGTCTCGGTTGTGGTGCTTTGGGATGCTTAAGAGCGAAACGGCTTATGGGCCTTAAGGCAGTGTGGTTTTATGCTAGGATATCGTGGGATGAGTTTTGATTAAGGATCATGGTGTTCTGGTAAGGAGAAGTGTCAACTAGAGGGTAATTCAGAGGAAACTCGGAGAAATGGGACAGCTTCGTAGTAGGTTGGATCAACACGGCAATGAATACGATCGGTTCCTTGGGTACTTACGATGTGGCGAGTTTTCACAGGTGTTTTGTGGCAATAATCTGGGGTTTGGCGATCAGTGTGGCATGGTTGAGCTAGGGATATTCAGTTCTAATGGCTTGGTTATGTGCAAATGGGTTCCAAAGTGTTCTTAATGATTTCTGCCACGGTTCGGGTGGGTATTTCCTACTGGCATGAGGAACATGTTGTGTATTGGGATTTTCTCTTGGACGAGATCAAATGGAAGGTTTCTGACTGACCGGGTATGTATTCTACTGGCGACGCAGAATTGATTATGAGATTCTCATACTTTTCCTATGATGGCACGATAGACGTGGTGTGTTGTGTCAGATTGAGATTTGCATGCAAGGTCATGGTTCAATTTTAAAGGGTAGATCATGAATTCTTAGACAACATGGACGGTTTTAGATGTCTAGATGAATGTTATTACTACTTGGTATTACCTGAGAAGGGTGCGCATTTCAGGAGGTGCATTGTGTTTTCACTTACGGATGGTTCGTTGATATTGCGGTACTCGCATGGTTGATCGACTGCTGATATTTAGATTTTTTCGATGTGGCACGAAAGAGTTATAGAAGTATTCCTCGGGGAGTGCGTGTATGAGAGATGTGTTAGACATTCGAGCGGTGCAATTGGAATTAGATATGGTGATTCGTGTGTTTTATGGATTTAAAGACTGTGATATCTAAGAAGCAGAATGTTTCGTGGTTATGGACTGAGAAAATATGGCCAAAGATAGCCAGAGGATAGTATGTGTTATGGTTAAGTCGTTCTGGACTTTTGGAGGGTTATTTATCTAATTGTGGATGACTAGAGTTGATTTGGGGACACATTGGTTGGCCCAAGGAGGATGTGTATTTTACACTGGGTCGGGTTGGTTGACTCTATATAACTACAATTGAGAGATGTCTCATTCGGTTAGAGTTGAGCCTATTCTTGTTCTGATATGATCTATGTGTTACTCCTCTATGCTATGAGGGGTTGTAATTTATTGGCTACATGCACACATGGTACGGTTCTGCTTGGACCCTATAACGGAATTTGAGCGAGATGGATATTAGGGTGTTAAATGATCGATTGCGCATTTGGTGATGTTCTTTCTAGAATGTGTGTGTTATTGGATTCCTCCGTGGTTATGGTCATGCACCTTAGGTACTTCATGAAAAATTTGTGTGAGGTTGTTGATTTGGAGCGTTGTGGCTTGGGGGTTGCATACAGACTAGTGTTTGGATGGGGTAATGCATTGCAGCAGAGTTACATTCAGATATGATCCTTTGTGATTGATCCGTGTGTCTTGGTTCTACTATGTATGATAGGTTTATAGCATTGCGGTTGTGGTGGTTCTTGTTGAGGTTGCGGGGCGATTCCCTCATTTGAGTCATTTTCTATTTTTGGGTACCTCTGAATTATCGCTTATTGGTGCACGGATTGCACGGTTTGTGGCTTAAGGTTGTATTGGTGTGGCTTCTCAGTAGAGTAGCTTGCATTTGATAAGATGGGGTCGTCGGACCTAGAATGGGTGCTATCAAATTTTATTGTGGTATAGTTAAAAGGGTAATGCAATTGATCTGCTTAGAAATTGGCTATAGTTCTTGTCGAAGGAGAGGGAGCTCCATGACTTGTTGATCTTATGAATGGTTATAAGTTTCTACATGTTTTTTTCTTCATCGACAGTGTACAAAGGTTTTAGAATGGGGTTTTTGTTCGATATGAGGTTTATTACTGGTATTGGGTTGTTTTGAGTAGCTACTATGACAGGAAATTTTGCTACGAGTATGCGAGTCGTTTGTTATGTCATGTGATTACATCTTGGATTATGGTTAGGGCTTGATACAACTTGTTCGGAGTTATACAGTGTGTAGATGCGAAGTTAGGGTCTTATAGTAAATTTCGGATGTTGGAAATTGGATTATGTGGTTTACGGGCTAAGGTTGAAGTAATGATCTTCAATTATGTTATGTTATCGGGCTTACATGGAATAGGGTGACTTGGGATCACCCCGGGGTATGTACATGGGAAGGTTACACGGTGATTTGACGGCTTTAAAACAACTCTTGGCTCGTTCGAGGACGAAAGTATGTTTAAGTGGGGGAGAATATAAAAACCCGACCGGTTGTTTTGAGAATTTGAACCTACGCTCAGTAGTTTGAGGGCACGAGTATCTCCGTATGATGTATTATGACTTGTGTGAATCGTCAGTTCTGGTTTTCAGGCTATTGTAATTGATTTAGAAAAATGAATTTCATTGTTCAAACTTTAGGTTGGAAGAGTTGACCAAATTTGACTTTTGTGAATTTGACCCCGGAACGGAATTTTGATGGTTGCGTTAGATCTGGATGGTGATTTTGGACTCGGGAGTATGCCCGGATTTATGTTTGGATATTTCTAGAAGGATTCGGCACTTATTGGCGCAAGTTGAAAATTTGAAGGTTTGGAAAGTTCATAAGTTTGACCGGGAGTTGACTTTGATGATATCGGATTCATATTTTGGTTCCGGGAATTGGAATAGCTTAGTTATGTCATTTGGGACTTGTGTGCAAAATTTGAACTCATTGCGATTTGATTTGATATGTTTCGGCGTAAGTTTTGGAAGCTAAAAGTTCAAAGTTCATTTAAGTTCGAATTGGGGTGTGATTAGTCGTTTCGATATTGTTATGTGTGATTTGAAGCCTCTATTAGGTATGTATTATGTTGCGAGACTTACTGGTATGTTTGGACGAGGTCCCTAGTAGATCGAATGGATTTCGGACGGGGTTCGGATCGTCCGGAGCTTTGTTGAAGTTGCTGAAATTTTTGGTTGCTAGTTTCTTCGCACCTGTGCATGAGGGACTGCAGGTGCGTGTTCGCAGAAGCAGATTTTTCCTTCGTAGAAGCTAAAGGGGCAATTGGGCGTGAAGGCCGCAAAAGCAGAATTTGTTCCACACCCGGATTATTGCAGATATGGGATATGTATCACAGAAGTGAAGGGCGTCGCCGGAGTGAGAGATGTTGTCGCACCTGCGCGTGTGCATAAGCGATATTGTTCCGTAGGTGCGATGGGTGAATTCCAGTGGGTTTTTGTAGAAGCGGGTTTACGATAGCAAAAGCGATGCCACATAAGTGGCTAAGTGAGTTGGAGATGCTGCTGGGCAGATTCTATATATTTAAAGGTTTTGGCTCTTTTATAATTTTTTGAGATTAGGGCTCGGATTGAGGCGATTTTTTGCCATAAGGATTGGGGTAAGTGTTCGTACTTGGTTTTGATTTTATTTCATGAATCTATCTTCATTTTTGGCAATTGGTTGATGAATTTTAAAGAGGAAATTTGGTGGTTTTGCTAAAACTTCATAAAGCGAATTTTTGAGTTTTGAACACCGATTTGGAGTCTGATTTGAATAAAACTAGTACGGTTGGACTCGTAACTAAATGGGTTGTTGGATTTATAAGTTTTGTCGGGTTCCGAGGCATGGGCCCGGATTTGACTTTTTGGTCGATTTTGGGCTTTTGATTAAGGATTCAACCTTTATCATTTGGAATTGCTTCCTTAGGCTTTATTTGACGTTCTTGAGTTGCTTTTGGTTAGTTTTGAGCCGTTCGGAGGTCGGTATGCACGGGATAGCATTTTTGAAGTATCGTTCGGCTTCCTCGGTATTGGATTTAGCTTGTTTGAGGTAAGTAACATTTCTAACTTGATGCTGAGGGTACGAACCCTTGAATATACGTGATATATGTTTGGTGTTGAGGTGAAGCACATTCTAGGTGATGAGCGTGTGGGCGTGCACTGTGTGAATTGTGATTCGGTTATTTCTGTGGTACTGTGTGGTCACTGATCTTCTTTGAATCCATGAAATCTCTACGTGCTATAGTAACTAAGTTGCGATCCATGTTAGAAATCATGTCTAGTCTATATGCTCATCCTGTTAGGACCCACTGAGGTCATTTCATCTATCGAGTTATCTGTTTATATTGAAATTATATGCTCAGTCACACGCATTCATCTGCATATCATATCTCAGTCTCAGTTACTATTTATTGATACATCACATCATTATTTTGAGCTGGTCTTTCATGACATTGTGAGCTCGAAGACTAGAGAAATTTATGACCGAGTGAGGCGGGGGGCCTCATTGTGACGATATTGATGGGATCGGGCTGCACGCTGCAGCAGTTATTATTGATTCATGTCATGATTGACTTATTATAACGCTTGGGCTAGAATTTCCCCTGCGGAGTCAGCACATCCACAGTGGGCGCATGTACCTATTGAGTGCGAGTGCGAGTGCGACTGCCGAGCGATAGGGAGGATTGAGTGACTGTGAGGACTGAGGGCTTGGGAGGACTGAGTGACTGGGAGGACTGAGTGGATTGATACTCTGCGAGTATGCATATGGTTTTTGTCCCTGAGTGGCATCGCACTTGACATGTACACTTGACATACATACATAGAGATGCATTTTTCCTCATGTTGTACGATATCGTGTCATTCATGGATTCTTATACACATTGACATATAGGTATAGAGATATACTTTTCTCATTCTATTTAAAAAAATAAAAATATTTACCTGTTGAAACCTTTTGGGAAAATCACGATTTTTACAAACTGACTCTATTTTTGGTGATCTCGGCAAAAGATTTGGGGTTTTCACTGATATACTTGAAAAGCATGCCTATTTTCCGGAACTGAGAACGAGCTTGAGCATTGTTATCTCTGATTTTGTTTCTTTCAACAATTTGATCTGTTGTTATGTATTGGTGTTGGACTCCGACTTTTTCCCCAACTAGTCACTACTTTCAACTTAAGGTTAGGTTTGTTATTTATTGAGTACATGGGGTTGGTTGTACTCATACTACACTTATGCACCCTGCGTGCAGATTTTGGATGATGATGTTGATGTGTATGACAAAAGCTAGCATTGAAGACGTACCTGCATTCCAGTTACAGCTACGATCTTGTTCATGGTAGCTTTAGACTTATGAAAATATGTGTATGTACATTCAAACAGATGATGTATTTATTTCATACTAGCTTTGTAAACTCTAAATCTTAGAATCTCATGATTTGTACTGCCAGTCCTTGGAAAATACTTTGTATAAAAGCAGTAGTATTATCCTTTCTTCTCCTAATGAATCTCATATGGATTGGTTTTCTGTTAATTGGCTTCCTAGCGGGTTGGGTTAGGTTTCATCACGATTAGTTGGATTTTGGGGTCGTGACAGTACATCAATAAAAAATTATTGTCAGACAACTAAAAAAATAACTATAATATGTTACTAAGAAAATTGTCACATAAGAATATCATATATTTGTCAATTTTTTTAATTTTTATTAAACGTATATATAACAAAGTAAGATTGATATATTATTCAGGTAATAAAAAAATCCGAAAACCCCGACAAAACCCGACAAAATCGAACCAAATCCAAACCGACATAGTTGGTTAAGTTTGGTTTTAACAAAAATCGGACCAACCCGGTCCATATACACTCCTAATACTGATAATTATTTTCAACATTCTCAGCACCGCCAATTTCTTTTTCCTCTTTAATATGAGGTCAACGCTCTTTGTCGCTAAGCATTACTCTCAAATAGGAAGTGCCCTTAATGTTGCTCAACAGAGACAGAGCCAGAATTTCAACCTTATAAGTTTTAGAATTTCAGAACGATGACTTCAAGTGCTATAATGACTGGATTCTACATTTAAAATTTGTACATATCTCGTAGCTCAGCTTGTACTCCAAATTGTGGCACTAAGTCAAAATGAGGTGGGACTAGTTTTGATATCACTTCATTACAAAATTGTGTGACGTCGATCACAAAAGATAACTCATGAGGCGAAAAGTTGTGAACTTGTTATAAGTTTATATTCCATAATAGTTTCGCTACTTAAGGTATGCCAAAATTGAGCGTGTTTGGTCTCTGTCAAATTTCAGAAATTGCAACATCAAAAAATACACCGCATCAGAAGTAGGGCAAAATATGTGAAAATACACCACAAAATACAACACTAGCCACAAGAAATAGACCAAAATAAGAGAAACCGTAAAAATTGCACCTCCAACTATGAGTTCTATTTAGATCTTTTTTAAATATTTATACGTCCCTATTAATTTTACGACCCGAGTTTGTCAGATATATCAACAATACTCACTTTTAATAAAATAAGGAAACTATTCGGAAGTATATTTAAATGAGTTAACAACCTAAAACCCCTTTTAACTATATCAACTTGTTGTGAGTTATCTACTTAAACTATAAGGTATTTTTAAAACTTCAGAACTATTTCCCGCTTCATACTTACCCCCCCCCCCCCC
>MCJB01048055.1:20260-50577 GCA_002018475.1 Nicotiana obtusifolia
CCCCCCCCCCCCTCTCCTCCCCTGTTGTTGCTTACCTGGCATAATGTGTGTATTAACTTTCCAAAGAGCGCATGAGGACCAAAAAAACTATCAAAATAGCCCACTTGATAGTGTATAATGGCTAATTAGCCTTACACTTTTTTAAAATTACTTTTTTATTTTTATTTTCTCCTTATTTGCTTCATTTATTCACTTTTCTTGTTCATTTTTTCATCTTTCTTTCTCATTTTTCACCTTCCTTTTTAGATCTCCATATGAATTTTTTCTAAAAATTTCACCTCTCTTATTCCTCTAAAATTATTTATTCTTTTTTTATTTTTGTCTTTTGTAGACAATAAATTTACGTCGAGAAAATAAAATCGAGACCGAAAGTATTGCAACAATCGTAGTATTTTATTTCAAATATTTGAGTGTTACAATCTCTATGAATCCTCTGATTCTTCTTTCCAATAGTAAATAAATCTTGATCTTGAATATGTAGTTTGTTGTCGCGAACGATGATCTTGAATTTAACTATCACGAACTTTAGTTTGAACTCGTACTCCTTGAATCTTGATTTGTTCTTCATTCTTGAGCTTGTACTTGATTTGTTCTTCATTCCTAAGCTTAAAATTGATTTCATGAACTTGAACTTGATTGCTTGAAGCTTGAAACTTGTGGAGGAATTTGTGGCGTTTGATCGACGAGCTCTTTCTTGCTTCTTGTTATAACTTTTGGTGTCTCTTTTGAGTTATGAAGACCCCTATTTATAGTTGTGGGAGGAAAGAGTTATGATAAGAACAAACTCTTTCTGACCAATCAGATTGAAGAGTGACAAGGCCGCATTTGATTGGCCAAAACATGTCAGTTGCACATGTGGCGCGGTTTCATCGGCCTTTTAATTTGACTTGGCAGGCCTTGTCATTTTGACACATGGCATGATCATATTGACTCTTCTATTTGACTTGGCGTGCCACGTCATTTGACACGTGAGCATCAATTTAGGCCTCTAGGAAAATGAAATTTTGGGCTTAATGAAGTGGGCTCATCACTTTAGCCAATTAAGTGCGCTAGCCCAATAGATTAAGACTTATTTATTAATCCATATATATTGGACTTATATAATTAATTCAATTATATTAGCCCATAATATTTATTTGGACCAATATATCTTGAACTTATAATATAGTCCAAATTATTTTATGGATTTAATTTTAATAAAATTTATATGCCTACATCTCCTTTTAATTCTTACCCATATTATCGAAAAAACACCCATTTAGATCTTCTTATTTATTAACCAACACATTAGAGAGAATAAAGTTGAATCTCTTGAACCTTGTTTGTATAATCTAGAATTAGAGAACGTAGTTACTGGCTGATTTGTTTCTTGTTTGTGGAATGTTAGTTTGTGTAATCTTTTTTATTTAATATAAAATATTTTTTTCATAAATAAAACACGATATACATTTATTTTATTTTATTCTATTTTTGGTCACTTCTAACAAAGTAAGACTTTCAAAAGTGGCGTGTTTACCCTTAAAACCGAGTAACAATTGAATTTGTTCGTAGTGCTAAGGATGCGCGAATCAATTTGATACAATGTAAAATATAAAGCAAATAACTTAGAAATATGATGGATAAGAAGTAGTAATCAAACCACAGTGACTGAGTAGCCGGTGACAAAATATAAAAAGTAGACAAAATTTTATGAACTGTAGCAACGAGCAGTAGTAATTTCTAGTATTTTCTCTTGTCAGTATTCTGTGTTACAATGAAGGTCGAATGCCATTCTTATAGGCAGATCAAAGAGCACTAAACATGGTAAAAGTCTAATTACAAGGTAAATCCCTTCAATCACGGGATGGAATATCCTAAAATGGTGGCTTAACGTCTGTAATGGTTGAGATATTTACTCCTTGGCGAGATATCAGGAATCAGCGAGATATACGGTTGAAATCGATCTTTGTTACGGGATGTGCCTTGGTCGGCTGATGTCGGTCGCCCCGTTTCGGTTGCTCCCATTCCCGTGCTCGACTTGCTGACTTCGGATCGGGGCAGCCCGGTCTTATCATCGTATTCGGGCCCGACTCTTCTCGAGCAGTCGATTATGTCCGACCCAATACAGATAGTCCCCTCGATTATTGGAGAGTAAGGACAAAAAATGATATGAGTCGTCATTCTTCGAACCCTCTAATTAAGTAATCGACATCTCTATTAAGCATGACACGTAGACAAAGTCATCAAATCTCTTATCCCCAAAAGGACTCTATGTGTGACGGCAATGCTGTGACACACGCGACCGTCGACACAAGAAATCATTACCTGTCTCGTCTGCAGAGCCTTGTACCTTCTGCGTGCATTTAATGCACGCATTTAATGTTTGTTCACCTCGTGCTTTGTACCGCCGCTTTTTGGGAAAGTATAAATACTTCCTCCCCTCTTTGAGTCAGTGTCTTTACCTTCACGCTGCTAAACAATTTGCTTCTTCTAAACTTCTTCATCAGAAAAACTTTTAGTCTTCTTTACCAGAAAAACTTCTAGTCTTCTTCTTTGTTTCTCGCTTCTGCTACTTCAATAGCCAAAACTTCTAAGTCAGTTCCTCAGAAACAAGCTTCCCCTGCACAGTCCGTTGAAGAGGTTGAGCCCATCCGTGCTGAGGAACCCTCCATGGAGCCTCCATTAAAGGCCTTCATACCAGTAGGATGCTTCATAGGCTCCGACTTCAAAGTCGAGAAGCCTTCCCCGGTGCCTGGCCGAGGCAAACCGGTCTCAGAATACATCAGCTCGATCACCCAAAAACACCTTGAAAGGGTGAAGGCCGAGTGCCATTGGGCTGATAAAGACATAATAATCCCTTCTCCGAATAAAGCCATTACCACACATGTGGAGGGATACCTTAGCGTATATACTTATCCCTTCACATTAGGACCCATAGATCCTATAATCATTGAGTTTTGTAGGAGGTATAATGTCACCCTAGGTCACGTCCACCCTTCTGTGTGGCGTATAGTTTACCTTTTCCGTTTTTTCG
Source organism: Nicotiana obtusifolia (assembly GCA_002018475.1). Taxonomy (NCBI): domain Eukaryota; kingdom Viridiplantae; phylum Streptophyta; class Magnoliopsida; order Solanales; family Solanaceae; genus Nicotiana; species Nicotiana obtusifolia. Next base: position 23,274 of record MCJB01048055.1, read on the forward strand.
TGGATAAGGTCGAAGGGGGGCACCCTTTTACCATCAATCATTTACTTCGACTATACAGTCCCCGGATGTTCCGAGGGGGGTTGATTAAACTAGCTCGCCGGGCCAGCAAGGCTCCGTTCTCGAGCATTGACGAAGATAGGGATCGGGGCTGGATAGCCGATACGTCCGAATTAAAACCTCCGACCTGATCCCTGCTGATAGTATGCCGTTCCCCGAGAAGTGGAATATGAAACATAAGTGCTCCTCTATTTCAGATCTCTTATTACCATCCTTCAATGTTTAACCGATATATTATGATGTGCAGCCGTTTCCCAGGCACCAGCCGCAATTGAGGACTTGAAGGAGTGGGTCAGGAAGGTCGTGGCCTAGAGGTCCTATTCCGAGCGGGCCTGGAGAGAGATATCAAAAGGTCTTTGGGAGGCCAAGAAACATGGTGAGCTTTATTGATTTTCATATTTTCCAAAACGATCGACACCAACACTTAATCTTTTGAAAATTTACTCTGCAGGTCTCTCGAAGGAAGCCGAGCTGAGGTCGGCTGTTACCGGTGGGATAGCTCCTCGTCCCCTTCCCATATCGGGAAAAGAAGGAGGAAAAAAGAGGAAAAGGGCTCCCGACCACGTTGAACCCGAAAAGAAGAAGGGCAGGAGAAAAATGTTAGCTCGTAAAGTCACTGTCACTGACCCTTCCACTACAGCGAGCGATGACTCTGAGGGGGGAAAGAACTCCGAAATTGTTCATGACAAATCCTCTCGAGAAGTCCCCGAGCCGAGCATGGAAGAAACCGGTGCCTCCCATGGAGAGAATATTGAAACGGGAGTAAGGATCGGGGACCGGGCCAACGTGCAGGTGGAGGCACAAAGATCCAGGGACATTCCCGAGATAGTATATTCATCTTCCTTTTCAGAGACAACTTTGAAGGATGCCCAAGATGTAAGTATACACACGCCGAGCAAGGTGCCGGCCACAGCAGGGACCTTCGAAGAATTTTTTGACGGGGTGCCGTCGGCAGATACTTTTGGCCTCGAAGTCCCCAGAAGGAGTCCCCCAGTCGAGACAAGTGGAGTATCGGCTGGTATCAAATTAGTCTATAAATTTCCTGCACCGAGCTCGAACCCTGAACGGAGGAGGGTGATAACCTTTACTGTCCCCGAGGACGCCCGAGCATTAGGTCCACCGGTAGGCATAGCTAGCTATCTCCACAGCTTGGTGACTGAAGAAGACCGGGTAGCAATGAACGCTGTGGACTTGGCTTGCTTATTCAATGAAGCTCAACAGGCATCGAACAGGGTACGTTTTCTTTGTTTACTTTAGACTATACTCAATGCTTTGGTTCCAAACCCATACTGACAATTTTTAATTTGAATTTTCCATAGTCTTCGGTGCTTTATCACGAAATGTTCCTTCTCATTAAAGAAGGAATGGCACAAGAATGGGATCGACGTCAGCGGCTTAAAAATCAGTTGTCAAGTCTCTGGGCCGAACTAAACTCTGTAAGGAAAGAGCATGCCTCTTGCGTTGACCACATGGGGTAAATGGACAATCAGTTGGACCGACTCCGGTTCGAGCTGAACGAGGCAAAGGCTGAAACGAGCGGTTGGAGAGCCAAGACCAAGATCCTAGCTGCAGAGAAACAGGCTCTCCAAGAACAGGCCTCGAAAGCGCAAGAAAGAATCGGAGCCTTGCTTAAGGACAATGAGTTCCAATGGCTCCAAGTCGAGTCACTTAACCAAGATCGGGCGGCTCTGACCAATCGACTTCAGGAAGCGAAATCGAAAATCGCCACTACCAAGGCTAAAGCCGAAGGCTTGGTAGCTCAATATAGAGCCGATGCTGAGGTCGCTCATGAGCAGTCAAAGGCGCTGGTTGAGTACACTCAATGCCAAACTCGCCTTTCTGTTCTCGAGGAGCTCCAGGCCCGTGGTCTCGATTTATCTTCCGATGTCGCTGAGGCATCGAAAGATGAGGATGAAATGAGAAGAAAAACCTTTCCTGAAGAGTATGAGGACGGCTCGGACTAATGTTGTATTAATATTTTGTAGCCTGAGTTATGTAAAGATCCCATCTTATGCAAAGACATCTTTTGATAGATTTCGAATTTGTTCCTTGATTTTCATGCCTTGTCATATCCTGCCTTTGGCTAGGATTATAAATTGCGACTGACTGAATCGATTAATAACTAGCTCAGCCTTAGCCTCGTAGCGAGCTCAGAACGTGTTAATAACTAGTTTGGCCTTAGCCTTATTGTAAATTCAGAAAGGGTTAATAACCAGTTCGGCCTTAGCCTTGTAGCAAATTCGGAACGAGTTGAACGAGCTTTTATTTGCTCCGCTTTCAACCATTAAGTTTGTGTGAATCGGGGTTATGCCTTAGCAAAAATTAGACCCCTATCAATCAGATTCAATCTTAACCTTGTTTCGGAGTCTTGTCTTTGCAAACTCCGATCAGTTATGATTTTTTAATTTAATTTGGCCTTGGCCGTAAATCGGGATTGCCTAGATCGGTCTTAATTCCCTTTGCGTTTTGTTAATTCAACAAGGCCTTAGCCTGATTAGCCAGTTTCAGGGTTTGCCTTGTTAGGTCTTATTTCCCTTCGAATTCGACGTGTATCTTTCGCCAATGTCAATCATTAATGTGAAGATAATTGAAGGAGCCTTTGGGCTTAAGAATGCAATGCAAGTGCCCAATGACTTCATTAATATTCATATGCTTTTACATCTTCATTGATGGAGGGGAACAAGATCGATCTACACGGGTACGGCTCTTTTGACCGTTTGACCCTTACATGAAATCCTAGCAATCTTTGTTTAGCCTCCTCGAAATCGAAGTAACTAGCCCTTAGGCTTAAGAACTCGTGAGTTCCAATAAATGATTAATCTATGTTAGCACGACATATGGTTGCCTCATTAAAAACCTTGCCGTAAAACCCAATTTGGGACAAAACAGGTCGAAGGGAAAAAGAGTGCAACGCGTGCTTTCAGTCCTAATACTTGGTGCTTAACTTGCTTGGTATCGATCTGTCCTGCATATGTCAGTACCAATAAATAGAAATAAAGAGAAAGTAAAAAGGGTGAAGTCAATTACCTTAACACTAGTATCTTTTCAAGTGGCTCACATTCCAGTTATTTGGCAGTGGCTTACCATCCAAAGTTCCAAGCTTGTAAGAGCCTTTCCCGGTGACCTTTAATATAGTATAGGGACCTTCCCAGTTCGGTCCCAATTTCCCTTCGTTGGGGTCCCAGGTATTAGGAGTGATTCTTCTAAGCACTAAGTCCCCTATACTGAAGTATCGAAGACGAGTTCTTCGATTATAATACCTTTCGATCTTTTGCTTCTGAGCTGCCATTCAGACCAGAGCAGCTTCTCTTCTTTCATCTAAGAGTTCTAGGCTCGTATACATGGCCTCCTGGTTAGACTCTTCGGTTGCGTGTCGAAACATGACTCTTGGCTCGCCTACCTCGACCGGTATCAATGCTTCGGTGCCATATACTAAGGAGAACGGAGTGGCTCCGGTACTGGTTTTTTCAGTTGTTCGATACGCCCATAAGACTTCGGGTAGCATTTCTCTCCATCTTCCTTTGGCGTCGACTAACCTTTTCTTCAGGTTTTGAATGATGGTTTTGTTGGTCGATTCTGCTTGACCGTTGCCGCTGGGGTGGTACGGGGTTGACAATATCCTTTTGATTTTGTTGTCTTTGAAGAACTTGGTCACCTTACTGCCAATGAATTTTTCCCGTTATCGCATACGATTTCAAAAGGCATCCCGAATCGGCAGATGATATGGTCCCATATGAAGTCGATCACCTCTTTCTCTCTGACCTTCTCGTAAGCCTGTGATTCCACCCACTTAGAAAAATAGTCAGTCATAAAAAGGATCAACTGAGCTTTACCTGGTGCTCGAAGGAGCGGACCTACTATATCCATTCCCCACTTCATAAACGGCCATGGCAATATAACTGAATGCAGTGTTTCAGCAGGTTGGTGGATGATCGGTGCGTGTCTTTGACACCTGCCGCATTTGCGTACAAATTCCTTCGCGTCCTTCTCTATATCAATCCAGTAATAGCCAGCTCGGATTACCTTCCGAACTAATGAATCGGAGCCCGAATGATTGCCACAAGCTCCTTCGTGTATCTCCTTCAAAATATACTTGGTGTCCCCGGGGCCGAGACATATAGCTAGGGGTCCTCCGAAGGTTCTTCTGTATAGAATTCCATCATCGGCCAAGCAAAATCGGGCCGCCTTTGCACGCAATGCTCTCGACTCTTTGGGGTCAGGTGGCAACTTACCCGAGCTGAGGTATTCTATGTACTTGTTTCTCCAATCCCAAGTCAGACTTGTCGAATTGACCTCGGCATGACCTTCTTCCACCACCGATCTCAGCAACTGCACGACCTTTTCGGAGTCGATTTCCTCGTCATCGACCGACGAGCCTAGGTTAGCGAGGGCGTCGGCCTCGCTACTTTGTTCTCAAGGTATGTGCTGCAGGGTCCATTCCTTGAACCTGTGTAAGGTGACCTGAAGTTTATCCACATACCTTTGCATACGTCCCTCTCTGACTTCGAATGTTCTATTCACTTGGTTGACTGCAAGGAGAGAGTCGCACTTGGCCTCGATTACTTCTTCCCCAAGGTTCTTGGCCAATTCTAGACCTGCAATCATAGCCTCATATTCGGCTTCATTGTTAGTCAGTTTTATAGTCTTAATGGACTGTCTAATTGTGTTTCCGGTCGGGGGCTTGAGTACGATGCCTAACCCCGACCCTTTCGAATTTGAGGCTCCGTCTGTGAACAGAGTCCACACTCCCGAAGGAGTCCCCGATTTAGTCATGAGCTCTTTATCGACTTGGGGAATGAGTGATGATCCGCTCAAATTACACTTTAATAATAGTGTAAGCGATCGATGTCAAATATAGTAACCCAACTAGGTTGTGGTCGAATCCCACAGGGAATAGGCGTGAAACGAATATCTGATTAATATAATATTTCACTTAGTCTTAATTCGATCAAGTAACAAAAACAAATTGATGTTGAGTACTTAAACAAGATTAAACTAATAATTGCAGATTGAAAATAATAATTGAATAAATGTATGAAGTCGAAATACTAAGGTTGTGCTCCCCCTAATGTAGTAGAATGTATTGATATTGATAACAGCTTCCGCTCTTGATATGCAATTGGTTCTTAGTAGTGTGATATCCAATATTTTCCAATATTTAGATAACGTATCCTCTTATGATTCTCCCGAATACGTTAGAGTCGAAATTACGAATACCCAATCATTTGCCAACTTAAAATCTTCTTATTCCTAAGTGATTTTGTTAAACAAGGGTTAAAAGCCTTGAATCGTCGTTACTTATTTCTACCAAACCCTACCTTCCATTTTCCAAGGTTCAATAGCGTAAATTGGCACCCGTTAATGTTTGCAACCACTAACGATTCAATTAAGAACGAGAAATAAATAAACATCAAGATTCTTTCGAAATTGGAAGCAATATCAATCATTCAATAACATTCCACCCATCTAGGGTTCACAACCTCAGTATCAAAATTTAGCTACACATATTGAAACTTAAAGAACAATTAATAAAAGTTGAATTCATATTACAACAATGTGGATTTCCAAGTTTTGATCACCCAAAAATCTCTCCCAATTTGAAAATAACCAAAAGCACTATTTTGCACTTTGAAATCTGACAAGTATCTTTGCACATAACCCTAGAGAGGCTATTTATAGAGGCCCAAAAACCGAGGCGAACTGAATTAACTTCTAGCCTACTTTTCCGTCTCATCGCATTTCAAAATGCGGTCCATAGAGTGATTCTGCGATCGCAGAATACGATCGTGATTCCCTTTGATTTTTCACCTCGAACTCTGCCTGCATCTGCGATGAGAATGCGATTAGCATTGCTCCTCTACGATCGCATTGTTGACAACTTTCTTCCTTTTACTTCAGCTTGAAGTTCTGCCCGACTTTGCGATAAAAGTTCCAATTCTGCGACTCGCATATCCACTTTGCGGTCGCAGAATTACTTATGTTGTATTGTTGGCCTCTTTTCTTGCCTTTGAACAGCTTTTGGCCTTCTTTTCACGTTTTTGGGTTTCTTTCATCCATGTACTGAAACTACACGAAAACTAAGTAAATATCATGATAATTATCAAGTGGAACAAGCAATTTCTAATCAAATAGTATCAATATGTGCCGAAATTTCCCGGCACATCAACACCCCCAACTTAAGCTCTTGCTTGTCCTCAAGCAATTAACACAACTCCAACCTAACTAATGCTCTACCTATCAAATATAACGCAACATTGACCAAGGACAGTGTTTGTTGATAACATCGTAAGTATAACCATCTTTTACTGTACCATCTTTGAATCATAAAAATGCTTCAAAGAACAACCAATCAATTAGTGACTTTCGAGCCTCAACAAAGTAACTAAATGCTACTTTCAGCTGAATCAACTTATGCTTTGACTCCAAGCTCAACTAGCTATCAACCTAGCAGTGTATGTGCCCTCACCAGAAAGAAATTCCCATTCGCACAGTATTTGTCATAGAATAAATCAAGGGACACGAAGACTAAAACCACTCTCTCTCCGAATAGAAGTTCAAGTGTCATCACCTGCTACACCATAGGCTTGCCCTTATTTTAATTCATCACCTATTCATAAGAATGCTTTAGTTAAAGATCACATAAGGACTTTATAAGCTTGTAATGTTGGTTTAAGGAAGGGTAGGATATGAATTTAGACAATAGTGGCTACTTCCTCCTTGAACACTCATTACCCTCTTTTTCCTTCCAAATTATTGTTCCTTTGCCTTCATTGGATTTACAATTTCACATTAAACCCTACTCACATACCCCTTTATTTCATTCCCAAGCTTCTGTATACCACTTACATTGTCTATTTCTTTCTTTCTTTTGATTTCACACTCGTGGTATCTATTTATTCATACACTCCCCTTTCTTTTCGAAGCTTCATAGATTTACAAGAGCTTTTGAGGTATGGAGTCTCATGATTTTACCCCTTTTCATTATTGATATCCCACTCCCAACTTAATCTTTTATCAACACTCTCAATGCTCAAGGAGGAATGGGTTGAAAAGGAGTCATTTTAATGAATGGATTCAGGTTATAATGATGAGGAAAAAAATGCTATAAGGCTCAAAATGGGGTACTAGTGATAGTTATAATGCACAGGTTGGCTGAAAAAGAGGCTAAAACGGTTTTATCACTACTCAAAGAAAGCCTAAGATGACTTCCCTAACTTAGCATACGTATTATAGGCAACAAAGAACCAACTGGGCAAGTTCTAGATAGCAGCAATGAACACGAGAATTATAAAACAATGCTCACACACACCGGCACATTACTGTTTGGCTAATATAGTACACAACTTTGGAGTGCGCACTTAGTGACTCGGGGCTTTCCTTGTGTTTACAATCACAATTCTAAGTAGCCCTAGAGTTACTAAGCGAGCCTCAACTTCACTAGATTGATTTGGTTCCAGGGTTCTATTCTTCACTTATGGTTTCATACTTGTTTGTTCACCTACATACCATCCTGGTCAATGTACTTTATATTCAACAGCCTGGTTCTACTATTACACCCTTGAAAAAGAACCCGACAAAAGAAAAAACAAGGGGATTTTATTGCTACTTTATTGCTAACTAATTAATTACTAACTATTTAATTATAACATTTACAACAACATATATACACAACTCCAAAAATCATCACTATCAATATATCGAATGCTACAAGTTCACAATTAAGTTAAAATTTACAGACCAAATGAAATATAAGGCTACCACCCCCAACTTAATCACATGCATTGTCCCCAATGCAATAAACAAAGAAAAAGTAAAGGACAAAGAGGGGCTCCCTGGTGGCGCAATTGCGCGAAGAGTGTAGCCTATTTCTCTGCTGGTGCTGGAGGGGGAGAGTGAGTCCTGTCTGAAGTCGGTGGGGGTGCTGCTGAGCTGCTACTACCATCTCCCACCGAAGGAAATCTCCTGGCGACCTTATCTATCAATGAGCTCAATGGCAGCTGCAATGTCTGCCTGCTCCTGTGCCTCCTCTGCTGTAGGCAGCACAATTTCCTTTCCTTTTTCCTGTGGAGGAGGAGTTGCACCTGCATCAAGCCTGCCACTGGCTACCTTGGAGTCGTCTTCTTTGGATTCTGACAACTCATCTGAGGACTCGGTATCAGTAGATTCCACCGGTATTGTAGGGGCAGGAGGCTGAGACACCTTAGCAGCTGACGGTATGATGTCCGTCAAGAGTGTCGAGAAGTCGAGTCCCAAATTGGCCTGGCCTGCACCCTGGTTACCCTCACTGGGGAGGATGGATGAGATATCAAGCTCCAAATGTTACATCTTCTGGAGATCAACCTTTAAGGATTTTACATCCCCCTTGTAGATTGGGTAGCCCTCTCACGCCACCTTCCATGCTATCAACCCTCGATTCTAGCTTTGACACCCTTTCTGCAAGTTCCAATTGTTGTTGTAGCAACGGGGTCCATGGTTGTTTTACCAGCGAGGGCAATGATTTCAAGAGCTGGTCCATTTTAGAGTTAGTATGTTGAACAATTAGACCCATTCTTGAAATGGCTGGCACGTGTGAAGCTGAGGGGCCAGTGGTGGCTGATGGTGCAGGTACTTCAGCAGTAGTAGGAGATGCAGGATCATGAGGAGCTAGGAGGTTCTGCGAGTCAATGTCCTCTATAGGGGTGGTGATAGGGGCTGATACATCGCTGATACGAGTGATGTCAATATCTCTCGTAGATTTCCCAAGTCTGTCTCGTTGAGGCAGGAATGGGCCATCCGCCTCTTGGCAAAGGGTGGTGATCAAACTTGGGAAAGGGAACGATGTAGCCCACTGAGTGGCTCTGATGCCGATTTCCTGAAATATGAGGCTTCCCATACCGATCTTGACCCCCTTCATTATGCATGCAATGAGAAGTGCCTTCTCAATGCTGATTTCTGTCTCATTTCTGGAGGGTACAAGATGAGACGTGACGAAGCTGAGCCAATACTTTGCTTCCCGTGTGAGATCCTCTTTGTAAATTTTTCGTCCAGAATTGATCCACGCGGGAACCCCTTTTGCAATAGTGGATGCTATCCATCCACGCTCTTGTTCTCTGTTGGAGTACCTTGCATCGTACTCCTCTGTGCCTGCTTCCCAGTTAGGAAAGAATAGTTCATTGATGTGGTCACTGTCGCAGAACACAGTCTTCCCCCGAACATTGACAGTACCGGTGAAGATTCTATTTCATCTATGGTATGGTGTTCTTGATGCTCCATACGACGCATAGAATTCACGGACCATTGATTCATTGTACTCTTTTGGGTTCGTGGTGAAATACTCTCAGTTCCTCACTTTGATGTTTTCCAGGATGTGAGGGTATTGTTCTGCGAGCCCATTAAGACTTAACTTCTTCTCCGGTAGAATCCTCCGCTTGTCTAGAGCTTCCCGGAACAAAGATCTCGAACCTTCAACTTCAAAACGAAGTTGAATGTCATCTCCCTTCTTCCTTCTTGCTTCAGCTGCAAGATCAACTTCTATAACACAATCCTCCTCTTCAGACTGGGAGGTATTATGTCTAACTGCATCTTTCTTTGCCCACTTGGCTTGTTCAGCTTGTTGAGTGGTTAAAGGCCTTTTTCCTCTTGCGTTCTTCTTAGCCATATCTGCATACATAGTAGATGTGAGTAGCAGTATCAGTGTTCGATAAACAACCAAACAAGAAAGATAAGCAATGATATGTGAATATACGGTGTGATCTGCAGTTCGCAGACTTACCAATTCATCCTCTCTTATCTTGCCTAAAGTTCTGGGGGTGTATGCGATGGGTCTGCGGTTAGCAGACCCAATATGCAATCGCAGATACGTCGCGGAAGTCATCTTCTTCAGTAGCTAGGGTTTGCTATCTGCGACGTGGATGCGATCCACATTTTTAATATGTGGATCGCCAAATACATGACATCCCCAATAATAAGCAACCCATTGATAAACTGAACCTACAACTTTATTATCTTCACAAAAAGATTTGACCTCTAACATGAAATCAACAAAACTAGGGTTTCAAAACCATAACTTGACATCTCAGAGGAAGTGTGCATACCTTGAAGTAGATGATGAGATGAAAGGTATGTGAACTTCTTTGCCGGATTTGGTATATTCCGATGTAAGGATGCCGGAACCTTTTGCTATGTACTCGTCGAAACTTTTGTTTGATAGTGATGAGATAGGTTTTTGTTTTTATTTTCCCTTTTTATATGGTTGGACTAAAGGGGAAAAATAGTAATTTTGAGTCATTGAAGGAAACATGTACCTGATACGTTAGCAACAAAAATGTGGACCACATAATGAAATGCGAACCGCAGAATAACCGCATTTTCAACTGAGAAGTGGGTCAATTTCTCTGTGGCTGTCTGCGGTATACATGCGACTCGTAGAGTTCAAATGCAATCGCAGACTTAGTGATCTTCCTCGCATTTTATTGCTTCCGTTTTTGCTTAACTCTCTGTCTCTCTTTGCGACGCAAATGCGTTTCGCATATCTTAAATGCGATAGCATTTGTTTAGCATTCTTCTCTGCGACAGTTTATGCAATTGTAATCACTTTGCTCAACTTTGTGTTCACTTCACAACTCCTGTATCTGAAAACAATCCTTTAACCCAAACTAAAAACACACGTAAATAACTAAGTAAAGAAAAAGAGAAAAAGAAAATAAGAACAATTTAAACAAAAATAACAATACTGAATACCACACATGGGTTGCCTCCCATGAAGTGCTTGATTTAACGTCGCGGCACGACGATGCTAAGATGCATCTGCATTCAGTCGGTAGGCAGTACATTATCATCTTGCAAGGCCAGCTGCTCTATGACATGCTTTTCTCCACTTGTACCCAGATAGTGCTTCAGTCGCTGTCCGTTAACTTTGAAGGATCGGAGGCCATCCTCCGATGCTAGTTCAACAGCCCCAGACGGAGAGACATTTATAACCTTGAAAGGCCCCGACCATTTGGATTTCAACTTACCTGGAAATAATTTCAGCCTTGAATTAAATAACAACACAAGGTCTCCTACTTTGAACTCTCTCTTTAAGATCTTGGAGTCATGAACGAACTTCATTCGTTCTTTGTAGACCGCTGCACTCTCATATGCATGGAATCTGAATTCCTCCATTTCATTCAACTGAGCAAGCCGTAAGGCTCCGGCCTCCGCCCAATCCATGTTCAATCTTTTTAAAGCCCAAAGAGCTTTATGCTCGAGTTCAACGGGTAGATGGCATGCTTTTCCAAAGACCAACCGATATGGTGATGTACCAATCGGAGTCTTATAAGTGGTACGATAGGCCCAAAGAGCGTCATCGAGCTTCCTTGACCAATCAGTTCTATTGGCATTCACGGTCTTAGCAAGTATACTCTTGATTTCTCTGTTTGAGACTTCTACTTGTCCACTTGATTGTGGATGATAAGGCGTGGCCACCTTATGCTTGACTCCATATTTGTCATGGAAACCCTTGAATACTCGGTTACAAAAATAGGAACCTCCATCACTGATTATGGCTCTTGGAGTGCCGAACCTGGTGAAAATATTCTTCTTTAGGAACGAGGTTACACTCCGAGCTTCATTATTTGGCAAGGCAACGGCTTCCACCCACTTTGACACATAATCTACAGCCACTAGGATGTATTTCATCCCACATGAGCTTATGAAAGGGCTCATGAAGTCAATACCCCAGACATCGAACAATTCAATCTCCATAACAAATTTCATAGGCATTTCGTGTCTTTTCGAAATCGGGCCTTGGCGTTGGCATTGGTCGCAAGACTTTACCAACTGATTAGCATCTTGGTAGATGGTGGGCCAGTAGTATCCACATTCTAAAACCTTTGCAGTTGTTCGGTTGCCCTCATGATGACGCCCAACTGGTGAATCATGACATGCTTTCAAGATCGGTAGCATCTCTTCCTCCGGTACACACCGTCGAATGATGTTATCTGCACGGAATAAGAATGGTTCTTCCCAATAATAATTACGAGAGTCCCTCAAGAACTTCTTCCTCTGGTATGATTCCAACCCTTCCGGAATGAAATCACTAACAATGTAGTTGGCGATGTCAGCATACCATGGTGCCATTGAATTTGATATCATCAATATTTGTTCATCTGGAAAGGAATCATTAATCTCCAGCTCTCCTGTTTGTCTCCCTCCTTCTTCCAATCTAGACAGATGATCTGCTACTTGGTTTTGGGTGCCTTTACGGTCCAAAACTTCAAAGTCGAACTCTTGTAGTAGCAGTACCCATTGGATGAGTCGAGGTTTAGCATCCTTCTTCGCCATTAAATAACGAAGATCAGCGTGATCAGTATATACAATCACTTTGGAGCCCAATAGATATGCACGGAATTTCTCAAAAGCATAAACAATTGCTAACAGTTCCTGCTCCGTTACGGTGTAGTTCATTTGTGCTCCATTCAGCGTCTTGCTCGCGTAATATACCGGGTGAAGAATTTTGTTGTGCCTCTGCCCCAACATCACCCCAATAGCTACTCCGCTAGCATCACACATCAACTCAAAAGGTAATGACCAATCTGGTGTAACAATAATGGGAGCAGTAGTCAGTTTCGTTTTCAACTCTTTAAAGGCAGCGAGGCATTTAGCATCAAAGATAAACTTGGTATCTTTCTCTAAGAGTTTACACATTGGATGTGCAATCTTTGAGAAATCTTTTATGAACCTTCTATAAAACCCCGCATGCCCCAAAAAACTACGTACACCTTTCACTGACGTGGGAGGAGGGAGTTTGGAGATGATTTCAATCTTTGCTTTATCCACTTCAATCCCATTTCTGGAGATTTTGTGCCCCAAAACAATACCTTCGTCCACCATAAAGTGGCATTTTTCCCAGTTTAACACAATGTTTGTTTCCTCACATCGTTTCAACACTACTTTGAGATTTTTCAAACATTGGTCAAATGTTTCCCCAACTACCGAGAAATCATCCATAAGACTTCGAGGAAGTCCTCCACCATATCCGAAAAAATCGACATCATGCACCGTTGGAATGTAGCTGGAGCGTTGCATAAGCCGAAGGGCATGCGACTGAAAGCAAAAGTCCCATACGGACAGGTGAACGTTGTCTTTTCCTGATCTTTCAAAACAATGTTAATCTGATTGTACCCAGAATATCTGTCGAGGAAGCAATAAAAGGATTTTCCTGCTAGCCGATCAAGCATTTGATCAATAAAAGGCATAGGGAAATGATCCTTGCACGTGGCACTGTTGAGCTTCCTGTAATCCATGCATACTCTCCATCCAGTCACTGTTCGTGTTGGAATCAGCTCATTTTTTTCATTAGTTACCACAGTCATACCTCCTTTCTTTGGCACACACTGTACTGGGCTCACCCATGAGCTATCGGCAATTGGGTACACAACTCCAGGATCTAGCCATTTTATGATTTCTTTCTTCACCACTTCTTGCATTGCTGGATTCAATCTTCTCTGGTGCTCTACACTTGGTTTTGTCCCGTCTTCAAGTTGAATTTTGTGCTCACAAATTCCAGCTGGAATACCTCGGATGTCCGCTATCGTCCATCCGATTGCCTGTCTGTGTTCCTTAAGAACTTTCAGCAACTGCTCTACCTGCACATCATTCAACAAAGACGACACAATCACCGGTAAAGTATTATTAGAACCAAGAAATTTGTACCTCAAATGCGATGGGAGTGGCTTGAGCTCTAATTTGGGCGGTTCAATAATGGAAGGCTTTGCTGGAGGCGTGGCTCGATTCTCCAAATCTAGTGACAGTTTTGATGGAGTATACGAATACGAACCGCGACCCTCTAATGCATTTACTGATTCCATGAAACCATCCAAATCATTCCCATCAAAATTCACTAATATGGCCGCCAGGGCCTCACCAAAACACTGCTCTTCCATTTTTGTATCTACTGCTTCGTCAACCTCATCAATAATGTCGATTAAAGATATGTTTTCATATTCTGCTGGCATATTCATCCCTTTGCTAGCTTGAAAAATGACTTCTTCATTATTGGCCCGGAACTTTATTTCATTTCGTTCCGAGTCCATGAGAGCTCTTCCCGTAGCTAAGAAAGGTCTTCCCAAAATAATGGGGATTTCCTTGTCTACTGCACAATCAAGGATAACAAAATCGGCTGGAATCTGAAATTTTCCAACCTTAACAATCACATCGTCTACAATACCCACGGGTCTCTTGATAGACCGATCAGCCACCTGCAATCTCATGCTATTGGGCCTTGGCATTCCTAGCCCTGCTTGTTTGTAAATGGCTAAAGGCATTAAATTTATACTGGCTCCATTGTCACACAAGGCCTTAGCAAAATCGCGTACTCCAATAGTACACAGAATAGTGAAAGCTCCTGGATCCTCCTTCTTCTGGATCGGGTTTGTTGCTATGATAGAGCTTACCCTGTGAGTTACATTTACCACTTCATTTCGGGTGGTCGTCTTTTTGGTGATCAAGTCCTTCAAGTATTTGGCAAATCCCGGCATTTCTTAGGAAGCTTCCAACAAAGGTATATTGACTGATAGCTGTTTGAGAATTTCATAGAACTTCTCAAATTTTCTATCCTCAGCTCTCTTTGTAAGTAGCTGGGGAAATGGTGGAGGAGGTCTAGGAATCGGTAGAAGAACGATTGGTGTTTCTTCCACCTTATCCTTTACCTCTTCCTGAATATCCTCAGTGTTCACAACAATTTCTGGATTTTTATCTACCTCAGCAACTTTACTTCGTGCAGCAACGCTTTCACTTCCAATCTCCTTCTGAAACTCTGCAGCAGCATCTTTACCCTGTACTATCTTACCACTCTTTGTCGTGACAGCCATGATATGAGCAGTTGGACCACTTCCACTTCCTTTAGGATTTGCAATTGTATCGCTAGGAAGCGTCCCTTCTTGCGGTGGATATTGCTCACTAGAGAGATCCCTCATTTGCAACTCCAATTTCTGGATAGCTGCAGTGTGGGAGCCAACCAATTCAGTCATATTCTTCATTGAGGTGTCTGACTTCTCTTGGTTTTGTATTATCCTCTCGAGCATACTTTCCAGTTTAGATTCACTAGATGCGCCCTGATTTGAATAATGCCCTTTTGGAGGAACATAAGGATTGGAACTCTGATTTGGAAAATCGTTACTGTTGTTCCAATTACCTTGATTAGGTCCATTCGGATCACTACGCCACTGTTGAGGACCTTGCCCTTGCGGGTTTGGTCTCCAATGATTTTGTAATGCTTGACCCTGGTAGGGCTGCCTTTGATATCCACCATGAGTGTTGTTGACAAAATTTGCCTCTTCATATTCTTCACTGTGTGCTGGTAGCACATCCTCTACTGCATTGATTTTTTTCTTTTGATTGTCAGTGAATAGCTTTGTCAAGACATTTACGTTAGTAGCAAGCTCAGCGATTACTTGGTCTCGTTCTTGGTTTTCTTTGATCAGATTACTCATGGAAGGAGACCCAATTGTAATGCCACCTGTATTGTCCTCAGAATGCCAATATTGATTATGTTTGGCCATCTTGTCCAGGATCTGAGTAACTCTAACGAAAGTCTTATCCATGAAAGAACCAGCTGCGGCGTTTTTCGCTATAGATTGGTTCATAGGATCCAAACCCATGTAAAACTTTTCCAGCAAAATAAAATCTGGAAAGCCATGGTTTGGCGACCTCACCAAATATAACTTGCTTTCCCATGCTTCGTGCAGCTGTTCACCCGGCAGTTGTTTGAAGAAGAATATTTTATCCCGGAGCTCTGATTTCTTGCTTTGGGGAAACCACTTCGACAAGAAAGCCCAGACCAATTCAAGCCATGAATGGATGGAATTCGGCGGAAGATTTTGTAGCCATTTTCTCACATCTCCAGCTAGTGAGTACTTAAAACATCTGAGCCGCAATGCATCGTCAGAAACATTATTCTGCTTGTGCGTTGCGCAAACATCCAAGAAGTTCCTGAGGTGCTGGGTCGGATCATCATCAGTAGAGTTTCTGAAATATCCCTCAGCTTTTAGCATCAAAATCAGCCCATGTTTTGAATGTAGCAGCACCTACAGTTGGAGGTACTATAGCATTGGTATCTTCAATGTATTCCTCGCAAACGGATTCTCTTCGTTTGCCACATTCACATCATCTCTATATTCTGCCATATTTTTCTGCCTACAACCACCAAAATAAACAACGTGCAATCAAGTAGAATTAGACTTATAGCAAAATATACACTAATCAAAAATTTCAGAACCGTATTCCCCGGCAACGGCGCCAAAATTTGATCTGCTCAAATTACACTTTAATAATAGTGTAAGCGATCGATGTCAAATATAGTAACCCAACTAGGCTGGGGTCGAATCCCACAGGGAATAGGCGTGAAATGAATATCTGATTAATATAATATTTCACTTAGTCTTAATTCGATCAAGTAACAAAAATAAATTGATGTTGAGTACTTAAAGAAGATTAAACTAATAATTGCAGATTGAAAATAATAATTGAATAAATGTATGAAGTCGAAATACTAAGGTTGTCCTCCCCCTAATGTAGTAGAATGTATTGATATTGATAACAGCTTCCGCTCTTGATATGCAATTGGTTCTTAGTAGTGTGATATCCAATATTTTCCAATATTTAGATAACGTATCCTCTTATGATTCTCCGAATACGTTAGAGTCGAAATTATGAATACCTAATCATTTGCCAACTTAAAATCTTCTTATTCCTAAATGATTTTGTTAAACAAGGATTAAAGCCTTGAATCGTCGTTACTTATTTCTACCAAACCCTACCTTCCCTTTTCCAAGGTTCAATAGCGTAAATTGGCACCCGTTAATGTTTGTAACCACTAACGATTCAATTAAGAATGAGAAATAAATAAACATCAAGATTCTTTCGAAATTGGAAGCAATATCAATCATTCAATAACATTCCACCCATCTAGGGTTCACAACCTCAGTATCAAAATTTAGCTACACATATTGAAACTTAAAGAATAATTAATAAAAGTTGAATTCATCTTACAACAATGTGGATTTCCAAGTTTTGATCACCCAAAAATCTCTCCCAATTTGAAAATAACCAAAAGCACTATTTTGCACTTTGAAATCTGACAAGTATCTCTGCACATAACCTTAGAGAGGCTATTTATAAAGGCCCAAAAACCGAGGCGAACTGAATTAACTTCTAGCCGACTTTTTCGTCTCATCGCATTTCAAAATGCGGTCCGCAGAGTGATTCTGCGATCGCAGAATACGATCGTGATTCCCTTCGATTTTTCACCTCGAACTCTGCCTGCATCTGCGATGAGAATGCGATTAGCATTGCTCCTCTACGATCGCATTGTTGACAACTTTCTTCCTTTTACTTCAGCTTGAAGTTCTGCCCGACTTTGCGATCAGAGTTCCAATTCTGCGACTCGCATATCCACTTTGCGGTTGCAGAATTACTTATGTTGTACTGTTGGCCTCTTTTCTTGCCTTTGAACAGCTTTTGGCCTTCTTTTCACGCTTTTGGGTTTCTTTCATCCATGTACTGATACTACACGAAAACTAAGTAAATATCATGATAATTATCAAGTGGAACAAGCAATTTCTAATCAAATAGTATCAATATGTGCCGAAATTTCCCGGCACATCAAGTGACGGTGTGAAGTCGGCGACAAAATCGGCCAGTACTTGAGATTTTATCGAGGTTCGAGGTCGATATTCGATATCGTACTCGCTGATCTCGATGGCCCACTTGGCCAGTCGGCCCGATAACTCGGGCTTATGTATAACATTTCTAAGTGGGTAAGTTGTCACCACGCATATTGGGTGACATTGGAAGTATGGTTTCAATTTCCTAGAGGCACTCAATAAAGCGAGTGCTAATTTTTCTAAGTGCGGGTACCTGGTTTCGGCTTCTCCTAATGTCCTACTAACATAATAAATGGGAAATTGTGTACCTTGTTCTTCTCGAACCAGAACTCCGCTTACCGCTATCTCCGACACGGCGAGGTAGAGGTATAATAGCTCGCCTGTTTTTGGTGTGTGTAGAAAAGGCGGGCTAGAAAGGTACCTTTTCAGTTCTTCTAATGCCTGCTGGCATTCCGGTCCCCATGAGAACTCGTTCTTCTTTTTTAGCATATTAAAGAATCGGTGGCTCCTATCCAATGACCTAGATATAAAGCGGCCCAATGCTGCAATCAGGCCTGTCAGTTTTTGTACGGCCTTGACGCTATCGATGACTTTTATATCTTCGATGGCTTTGATTTGTCTGGGTTGATCTCTATTCCTCGGTTCGAAACCATGAACCCGAGAAATTTCCCAGAGCCCACTCTGAATGCGCATTTTTCCTGGTTCAATTTCATATTGTATTTCTTCAAAATGTTAAATGTTTCCTGCAAATGATAAAGATGGTCCTATGCTCGCAGGGACTTGACCAACATGTCATCAATATAAACTTACATAGTTTTACCAGTTGATTTTCGAACATTTTATTCACCAAACGTTGATATGTTGCCCCCGCATTCTTAAGCCCGAATTGCATCACATTATAGCAGTAAGTGCCATACTTAGTGATGAAGGATGTTTTTTCTTGGTCATCCTTATCCATTTGTATCTGGTTATATCCATAATAGGCATCGAGAAAACTGAGAGTCTCGTGGCCAGCAGTAGCATCGATCATGCGATCGATGTTGGGCAGAGGGAAAGAATCTTTGGGGCACGCTTTATTCAGGTCTTTATAATCTATACACATTCTAAGTTTGTTCCTCTTTTTAGGTACTACAACTACATTAGCTAACCATTCGGGATACTTAACCTCTCGAATGGATCCTATATTTGAGTTTGGTTACCTCATCCTTGATGAAGACCTGTTTGACTTCGATTGAGGTCTCCTTTTTTGTTTGACCGGCCGGAATTTCGGATCGACACTTAGCTTGTGCGTCCCAATCTCCGGTGGTATACCTGTCATTTTTAAATAGGACCAAGCAAAAGAACTTTCATTAGCTGAAAGAAAAGTAAGTAGTTTGGTCCTGAGCTCGGAGTTCAATCCCGAGCCCAGGTATACCTTCCGATCGGGCGCGTCGTTGCGGATCGAGATTTGTTCGAGCTCTTCGATTGTTGACTTGGTCGTGTCGGACTCATCCGGTGTGATAAAGGATCGGGGTATCCCGTAGTTATCTTCATCGAGCTGATCTTGCTCACCCTCATCTCTTGAAGGTGGTTTCTCTGATTGCTATTTAGCCTTTTGTTTGGGAGCGGTAGATTTCGGTGTTACTTCTTCTACTGCGAACATTTCCCTTGCCGCATTTTGTTCTCCGTAAACGGTGACGACTCCCTCGACCGATGGAAATTTCAACATCTGATGTAAGGTTGAGGGCACGGCCTTGATATCATGTATCTACGGCCTTCCGAGCAGGGCATTATACCTCATATCGCCTTCGATCACACAGAATTTTGTTGCCTTGGTCGTTCCAGCGATGTTTTCCATCAGTGTTATTTCTCCCTTGGTTGTTTCTGATGCCATGTTGAAGCCGTTGAGCATCCGGACCTCGGAAATGATCTGGTTTGTTTGTCCCAGCTGTTCAACGACCCAAGATCGGACTACGTTGGCTGAACTCCCCGGATCAATAAGTACGCACTTCACTCGAGTATCGTATATTAACATCGATATCACCAGTGCATCATTGTGAGGTTGTGTGAGGCCTTCGATATCTCTGTCGTTGAAGCATAGAGTTCCTTCCGGTGCGTAGGCCCGAGTACGTTTTTCTCGGGTAATGGATATTTTGGTACGTTTCAGCACCGGTACCTGAGGAGTGTCTGCACCTCCAATTA
Organism: Nicotiana obtusifolia; assembly: GCA_002018475.1. Taxonomy (NCBI): domain Eukaryota; kingdom Viridiplantae; phylum Streptophyta; class Magnoliopsida; order Solanales; family Solanaceae; genus Nicotiana; species Nicotiana obtusifolia. The sequence continues at coordinate 43,136 of MCJB01048055.1, forward strand.
TCATGTTGATTGTATGCTTCGGTTCTTTTTTATCTGCCGGTCTGTCCCTATTTTCATAGTGATTTTTCGCTCGGTCGCTTAGAAATTCCCAAAGATGCCCATTTTCGAGCAACCGGGCTACCTCTTCTCTCAACTGTCGGCAATCTTCCGTTCTGTGCCCGTGAGTGCCATGATACTTGCATATAAGGTTGGGATCTCTCTTAGCAGGGTCTGTTTGTAGCGGCCTTGGCCATCTGGTATCCTTGATGCGACCGATTGCTGAAACGAGTGTTGACGAATCGACATATTTAAAATTATATTCGGCCAACCTGGGTGCTTCTTGACGAATATTGGTTCTCTCGAAGTTGTTTTTAGGCAACGGCCTTCTATTCCTTTGGTTGGGGTCATACCCGCTTTCCTGTTTCGGGGGGTTATGCCCCCGTAGTACAACCCTTCGATCCTCTGGGTAGGGCCGGTGTCTGTCTCGGTTCAACCTTTGCTCTCGAAAATTATCCCTTAGAGGTCGATCAAAAGTTTTAACAGGATAGGAGGAGCCTGATGCAACCCCGACCTGGTCATCTTCTATCCTGATCTTCGATTGATATCGATTATGGATGTCTGCCCAGGTAACGGCCGGGTACTCAATCAAGCTCTGTTTAAGTTATCGAGATGCCGCAGAACTGCTGGTATTGAGTCCTTGAGTGAAGGCTTGCACGGCCAAGTCATCTGTGACCGGTGGCAGGTCCATTCGCTCCATTTGGAAGCGAGACACGAATTCCCTTAACATTTCATTGTCTCGTTGTCTAACTTTGAATAAATCTGACTTCCTTGTCTCAACCTTGATGGCACCCGCATGAGCTTTAACGAAGGTATCGGCTAGCATGGCGAAGGAGTCGATGGAGTTCGGTGGCAAGTTGTGATACCACGTCATTGCTCCCTTGGATAAGGTTTCTCCAAATTTTTTAAGGAGGACGGATTCGATTTCATCGTCTTCGAGGTCGTTTTTCCCCTTTATAGCACAGGTGTAAGCCGTCACGTGCTCATTTGGATCCGAAGTTCCGTTATATTTAGGAATTTTGGGCATGCGGAGCTTCTTCGGAATCGGCTTTGGAGCGGCGCTGGACGGGAAAGGCTTTTGCACAAACTTTTTAGCGTCCAAACCTTTCAACACTGGAGGTGCCCCCGGTATCTGATCTACCCTCGAATTATATGTTTCGACTTTCTTGTCGTTAGCTTCGATTCTCTTTTCTCCTGTCTCGACCCTCTTAGTCAATTCCTCGAGCATCTTGAGAATCCCGGAGTTGATTCCTGAGTTGTTTTCTTCTGGTTGTGGTGTGACCTGCTCATTTTGTTCGGCTGCTGCCTGAGGAGGAATAATTTCGACTCCGCCCGGGTTCTGACTGCGGCTTTTTAATTGGGCTATCGCCGCTTGCTAGGCTTGCAACATATCAAATATCACTTTGAGGCTGATTTCATTTTCCCCACTTTGCTGCATCCCCGAGTGGTTCTCCCCCCGAACGCTGTGCGATGGGCTGGGGGCTTGGTCGGTATCGACTGCCATTTGGGAGTTGGCGTCGATGGGGACCTCGTATCTGGGCATAGCGTTGTTTTCGCTTTGGTGGTTGAATTTGTTGTTGACGGGAAGTGAGTGAGACATGATTAGGCTATAACCTGAAAAACAGAAGATTCTGCAAAGAGCAAGCGTAAAGTAGTGCGTGAAAAAAGAATTGTATCAAAAATTCACTAATATCCTTAGCCCCACGGTGGGCGCCAAACTGTTTACCTTTAAAACCGAGTAACAATTGAATTTGTTCGTAGTGCTAAGGATGCGAGAATCAATTTGATACGATGTAAAATATAAAGCAAATAACTTAGAAATATGATGGATAAAAAGTAGTAATCAAACCACAATGACTGAGTAGCCAGTGACAAAATATAAAAAGTAGACAAAATTTTATGAACTGTAGTAACGAGCAGTAGTAATTTCTAGTATTTTCTCTTGTCAGTATTCTGTGTTACAATGAAGGTCGAATGCCCTTCTTATAGGCAGATCAAAGAGCCCTAAACATGGTAAAAGTCTAATTACAAGGTAAATCCCTTCAATCACGGGATGGAATATCCTAAAATGGTGGCTTAACGTCTGTAACGGTTGAGATACTTACTCCTTGGCGAGATATCAGGAATCAGCGAGATATACGGTTGAAACCGATCTTTGTTACGCGATGTGCCTTGGTCGGCCGATGTCGGTCGCCCCATTTCGGTTGCTCCCGTTCCCGTGCTCGATTTGCTGACTTCGGATCGGGGCAGCCCGGTCTTATCATCGTATCCGGACCCGACTCTTCTCGAGCAGTCGATTATGTTCGACCCAATACATGGCGTCTAACCATATTTCTGTCATTTCCTACCTTACATCAAGTAGTTGATTTGTTGAAAAGGGGAGATCGAATTCATACGTAGACAAAAACACAAAGAAGCTAGCAACCATGATCTTATTCTCTCTGTTGCCTCATTCTAAAGCCATTTCTCAGAATTTTCATCTTCAATATCAAGTAAAAGGGTTAGTCAACCATGATCTTATTCTCTATTAGCTAAACAAATTTTTATGTATGGCTATATGTGCAAAAATGTTTTCTGCTATATATTCTTAGTTCTTCAGTTTCTTTGTATCCTGAAAATGTTTTATGTCCATTTTATACATCAGATGTTGAGAATTTGAAAAGAAGGGAAGGAGAAATTACTTTGGGACTGACCATTGAATTACAGTCATAGAAAGAGAGAAAAGAAAACTCTCTTCAACTACTGTGGAGGAATCCTTAAAGCGGTCTTCTACAAAATAAGGGAACTATGTTCTAAAAATCAGGTATGACTTTATAGATTTTATAGATTTATGACTTTAGGCGCGCATGACCTAGTGATAACAACAAGAATTTTGTGGTTGTAATATGATGAATAAGATCCCTAGGTTGAGTTATCATTATTGTTGATATATCTCAAATTGATAAAAGTCTCATTCCTCTCGATGTTTCAGATATCAATTTTCTTCCCAAAAGGTTTAGTCAATTGGCCAAATTCACTTCCGACTTCACATAATCTTTGAAAATAATTCTATCTCTTAGCAAGTGCTTTATCACATTGTGTCTCGATCGAATGTGTCTACTCTTCTCATTGAATGATTTATTTTTAGTAATAGCTATTGCAGCTTGACAATCATAATGCATCAATCCAGAAGGTGTTCGGTTAATTCCTAGTGGAATACTTGCCAAAAAGGTTTTTTAACCGCTTAGCCTCGTTGCTAGCCAATTTCAATGCCACAAGCTCAGACTCCATGAGAAATCTAGTTATTATTGTTTATTTAGCTGATTTTCATGCCACAGCACCCCCACCAAAGATGAACACATAACCACTAGTGGAAGATCTAGTTAGTATCATCGTATCCTTCTAATACAGTGGAAAATCCACTATATTTGATACCATAATTTATGGTATCTTTCAAATATTTCATTACTTTTACTAATGCATTTCAATGATCATGACTCGGGTTTTGGGTTTTGAGTATATCGACTCAATCTATACATAGCATGTGCAATATCAGTCTAGTTCTTTTCAAATATGTCAATTTTTTTAAAAATTCTTTCGACATAATGTTCTTGAGTCAACATCAAGCTTTACCATCTCTTATAATTTTCATGCCTTAAATAACACTAGTTCTCCTATCTCTTTCATCTGAAAACTAGAAGAAAAAAAAATTATTTATGTACCAAAACAAGACTAGAACTAAAAATAAGCATGTCATCCACATAAAAGCAAATAATAACACAATTACCATTTACTCATTTTCTATAAACACATTTATCTAATTCAATTGATGAAAAATCATTATTAATCAATACTTGATCAAATTTTTCATGCCACTATTTAGGTGCTTGCTTTTATCAACACACTTGTAAAATCGTGGATATGATATCTCAAAAGGAAGTGTCCCGATATATTCATATTTTCTGAAAGTGCCCAGATTTAGTGTCTTTATTATTTCATACAATAATGAGTTATTATTCCATATTTGTAACCGTCAGACCTTTACTCACTCATTATATATAACCTCTTAATTCCATTCATCTATATATACACATATTCTTTCCTTTTGTGAGGCTAAGTATACAGAATAAATCTTTGTTAGTTTCTGCTCCTAATTTTATATTAGAAGAGCTTGTTGAATCCTGGGGAATATACCCAAACCGGTGTGTTTGACACGCTTAAAGCTCCGAAGAATTCACTACAAAATTCGTGATCAAGTGTTTTCTGTAAGATTTACGACAATTCATTCACATTGAGGCCATCTGACTTTCGATGTGATTTTTATACGTAAAATTACACCATCTTATCTTCACAAGGTAGGGATAAGATATGCGTACGCATTCATATTGCTCATGATTCCACGTGGGTGCTCGACCTTTAAAAGTTGATATTTACATGTTTGGTGCTCTACTTGTGGAGTTGATTGCCAATATCGAAAACATTGATACTCCAACTACTACTGGATTTCTTATTCTTTTCCTTGTATTTTCTTTTTGGTTTATTCCTTTTTCTTTTTTTCCTTTTAGTTTATTTCGTTTCTTTTTAGGTAATGGTATGAAACTATTAGTGCTCAGCCTTTTAGTGTATTTCTGGAAATTGATTTCAGTTGAGATATTTTAGATACTTTATTGAAATTTATATTATTCTCCCTTATCCCCTTATCTCTTCTCCTCCACACGAATTTTCAAAAACACAAAGAAGCTAGCAACCATTCCATACTCTCTGTTGCCTCATTCTAAAGCCATTTCTCAGATCTTATTCTCTATTAGCCCTAAACAAATTTTTATGTATGGCTATATCTGCAAACATGTTTTCTGCTATATATTCTTATTTCTTCAGTTTCTTTGTATGCTGATAGTGTTTTATGTACATTTTATACATCAGATGTTGAGAATTTGAGAAGAAGGGAAGGAGAAATTACTTTGGGACTGACCATTGAATTACAGTCATAGAAAGAGAGAAAAGAAAACTCTCTTCAACAAATCAAGTATGACTTTTGGTACTCAAATGGGGAAAATATTCTTCAAAAAACACCTTATGTGTGGCTATATCTGCAAAAGTGTTTCCTTATTTCTCCTAATAATGTTTTATGTACATTTTATGCATCAGATCCTGAGAACTACAATCATGGAAAGAGGAAAAGAAATTAAAGAAGAAAGAGAGAAAAGGGAATGTAATGACTCGTTTTACGCCCCAATTTATTTCTTTAATTATATTAACTGAAATTAAGTTGAGAAAATGTACTCGAAAAAAATTAGAAAGAAATGAGACACATGGTCTCGTTTGCGAAAGTCTAAGTCACAAAAGTCAACCCGAAATTGACTTTTGAGTTAGAAGGCTCGGATTTGAATTTCGACGACTCGACTAGCTTCGGGATAGTATATATGACTTAGACGAGTGACCGGAATAAATTTAATAGACCTCGAACAGCGTGAGAGTTGAATCGAGGAAGTTCGGAATACCGGTTGAAAGGTCGAATTTTGATCTGGAAGTCGGAATGAAATTCCGAAAGTTGCTGTAGGTTCCTTATGTAATTTTGGACTTGCGTGCAAATTTTCAGACCATTCGGACTTCGTTTGGTCGAGTTCGGATCGAAGGATCGAATTGAGGATCCTTAGAGTTCATCGAATTGCTTTCAATGCAAATTTTATAAATCGATGTTCATCTTAGTGTTCCAAAGATTGGAACAAGTTTGAATGAGGTTATAGAACATGTGTGCATGTTCGGATGAAGTCCCGGGGGTCTCGGGTGAATTTTGAATGGTCAACGGAACTAAATTCGCCGCTCTATAAAGCATTTACCTCAGATTTTCTGGTGTAGTTGATATTAAAATTAGCAAACGACCTCCAAATTCAATTTCGTTTGAAGAATTAGCTCCGTCTTGAAATTACGGAGCCGTAGCAAAAAGAATCGTCCAAATCGGACTCCGTATGAAAAAGTTAGAGTAATCTTTGTAAAAGAAAGAAAAGAAATTGCTTAAGGGGTCGCGAAATTGACTCCCTTCAGCATTTTGCTCGACTTTTAACCCAAGTTAAATAGAACTTAGGGTTCATTTTACCCCTTTCAGATATACAAAAAATAAACCCACTACCCTTTCACTCACAGTCAGCTGGAGAGACAACTACAAGAACAAATTACTAAACTCACTATGTCAATTCTTGAAATCCTTCCTTTTCTGCCCAATAAAGACCAATCAGAAACACTCAAACTCAGTATCACTGATCTTCATAGGAAATGGGTCGAATTAGGCTTTCTCAAAACTTCCAATCCCATAGCTTTCGTCACTCCTCTACATCATTGTATTCCCAACTGTCCAAAACTCCAATCTTTTCACTCAATTTCAAGAATCCCAAAAAAAAAAAAAAAACCATTTCTGCTTGCATGGCTGCAGCTAGGCCTACGTTGACCCCCACAAGTTTTGGGTTCAAGAATTTGATGGAAACAGTGACTATTGATGTTCACAAAGCGGAAGGAAGACCACTGAATGTGCCACTGATTGCTCCTTTTACAATAGCCTCATCAAGATTAAAGAAGAGTTGGAAACAAATAGAGAGGGAACTTCAAGGAAAACATCGGGTAAGTATTCTATGCCCTAAATCCGTCTTAGAATGTAAATTCTATGCTTAATCCCATCATAAATTCACGAATTTGTGAAAGAGAAGGACCTAGGGTTCTTCTCAATTTCAAGAAAATATGAAAATTGGGGATTAAGGCCGATTCAAAGTCGAAACACGACGAATCTTATATGGGTGAACTCGTAAAGAGATAAGGAACATGTTTTAGTAATAATTTCTGAATTTCGAGAAGTGGGCCCGGGGCCCGGGTTTTTGCCGAATTGGGAATTTCATAGTAATTCTGATTATTTTTGCTTGGGTGTTGACCCCATAGCTTAATTTGACATAATGATTGTGAAATTGAATAGATTCGACGCACGAGGAGGCCAATACAAAGGGCAAGAGCGTCGCGGGCTAAGGATTTAGCCGATCTCGAGGTGAGTAATACTTGTAAATGATGTCCTGAGGGTTCGAAACCCTGGATTGCACCTCTTAGTACTGTAATGAGGTGAGATGCATGCTCGGTGATGAGCATGGGTTGTATATGTATGGGGATTAGGACTTGGTCCATCCCGGTTGATAGTTTTATTGAGTTTTTGACTGAAACTCAATTGATATTATTGTGATTGGGCTGATTGCCAGGTTCGGGCTTCGTGCCGATTATATTAACCCTTCAAGGGTGGTTGTTGTTGTATGTTGTATTAAATTGTTGGGCACATCGCCAGTTGTGTGGACCCTACAAGGGTGTTATTGGGCATACCGCCATTGTTGTTGCATGAAACATTTCATCAACTTGATTTTGAAACACATACGCTGTTTTCAAATGTTTATTTT
>MCJB01048056.1:0-25691 GCA_002018475.1 Nicotiana obtusifolia
CAGCCAGTTTCTTGAAAAAATATACCAACAAAAGCGACCAACTTTGGTCGCCCGTTGGTCGCTATTTTGCTTAAAAAAAACTGATTCTGCAAATAGCGACCAAAGTTGGTCGCAAATTTCAAAAAAAAAAAATTTAAAATCTGCTAAAGCGACCAACTTTGGTCGCCCATTTAGTATTTTTAATTTTCTGCATTTCTAAATGGCGACCAAAGTTGGTCGCTATTTGAAAATGCAGAAAATTAAAAATACTGAATAAGCGACCAAAGTTGGTCGCTTAAGAGCAGATTTTAATTTTTTGTATTTTATACTGGGCGACCAATTTTGGTCGCTATTTGGCGACCAAGATTGGTCGCTATTGGAAAGGGACCAACTAAATGGTGATCAGACCATTGTGGTCGCTTTTTGGTCGCTTTTAGGCATATAGGGACCAACTTTGGTCGCTTTTTCCGGTCGCTTTTTACCTGATTTTTAGTAGTGATTACACTTAGAAGATTCTCGTACTAATGCAAAACAGTACTAAAAATTAAATATATTTACTATATATTAAAATCTAGACAGTAAGAAAATATATTACTATGAAAAGACAAACTCATCCCTCTCACGGTCTCACCATGTAAATCTATACTTGAAATATGAGAATATTTTGAGATAGATCAGTTTTAGAATTTTAACGTTCGTACCTACTAAATACAAATTACTGGCTTTGATTGAGTGAGATGAAAGTGACATTCAAACTATCATATACAAATTATTGAATTTGACAAAATTATATAACAAATGACATTCCCACTACTACATACGAATAATAGGTATCTTATCTCCTCTACAACTTTTCACATGTTACTCTTTCTATTTTATCTACATCATCATAATGTGAATAATTTCTTTATTAACATGTTATTGCTTTTAAAAATGACAAGAAAAAATTTATTTATACAACATGATAGTAATAGAAAGTAAGAAAGAGAGTTATACTTAAAGGATCCTCTTACTAATGTAAAGCAATACGTGCAGATAAATACTTTTAATATATATTAATAGTTTTATTATATATATATATATATATATATATTAATAGTTTAGATAATAAGAAAGTATATTACAATAAAAGGACCAACTCATCTGTAAAGACTCGATCTATCGTTTTGAGCTCTTGCATTTTGTTCTGTGATTCAAGACTTTGAGTAGCTTCATATAATGTATTTATAACTTGCGCATATGCTTGGTTTTAATTTTCGAGAGGCGCAGGATTGATTCGGAAGAGTAATTCTCAATTTGGAAGCTTAAAGTTGGAAGAGTTGATCAAGGCTTGACTTTTAAGTAAACGACCTCAAAATCGAGTTGTGATAGTTTCAATAGGTTCGTATGATTATTTTTGACTTGGGCATATGTTCGGATTTTATTGGAGGTCCTTAGAAAGTTTCGCTCTATTTGTCTAAAGTTGGCAATTTGAAGAATTGGAGAGTTTATAAATTCGACCAAAAGTTGACTTCGGTGTTATCTAACTCCTATGGTTGTTTTGAGACCTTGGATAGGTTTATTAGGTTGATTGGAACTATGTGCAAATTTTGTTTGTGATACGGAATGTTAAAGACGCGTTCGGCGAAGTTAGAATGTTTGAAAGTTAAGAGAATGATTTGATCTTCGATTCTTGGTCATGATGTTATTTTTGGTGGTTTGAGCCTTTGGATATGTTTGATTAATGTATTTGTACTTTGTGTTCCCGATGTCTTGAGTGTTTTTTGGGTCATTGGTTGAGTGATTAGTTAATTTAAGGATATGTAGTTTCACCACGGTCAACATCGGGTCAAGAAAATATTTTTTCAGTAGTGCAAGCAGGTTCGTAGATTATTTATCATTGAAATGCATCTATGGTTTGTGTCCGAAAGGTTCTGGACAAATTTCCGGTGCAAAACTAAGATTTTTGTCACGACCCTAATTTCCCACCTTAGGATCTCCTCATGGAACATAATCTCTAATACTAGGTAAGCCTAAAATGCATAGAGAAATAGCGAAAATAATAATTAAACTTCAAACTTAAATCATCTAAACTATCATAATATAACTCAACAATAAACCTGACAATAACACCCAAAAATCAGATGGAATTGGGTGATAAGCTCTACAAGAAAGTACTAATAGTCTCGTAATACAATACTACTTTGGAACAAGAATAAACAGTAGAATGTCTAAAAATAAAAGGTGACCGAGGCTTGCAGACGTCGAGCAGGTATACCTTGAAGTCTCCTAATGTAGCCCCGTTCCCCTGTTTAGTGCTTATTCTATGATCACTTGTGGTTATGTGACTTGCCGGGGTGGTTTGTTTGGCTTCAGGGATGTTTGTGAGTTAATTGGGATGCTTAGTCTCAAGGTTGGAAGCTTAAGTTGAAAATTATCATATCATGTTATATTTTTCATTGTTAAATTGCTCTTACATCATATGTCCTAGCTTTTATTGTCTAACATGCTCTTATATGCCTTAATTGACGTTGTTGCTATTACACTTAGCACATCTCTTGTTACCTATTTTTCTATTTTACATGCTATCATCCTTTGTTATCTTAATTGCTACATCTCTCATTATTTTTTCTCGCCATATAACTACACAGGTTTATATAGTGGGTGTCTCGTTTTAGCCTGGTTACTAAATTGTCAGGGTTTGGATCGATATAGTTAGAGTTCATTGGGTCAGTTGTACTCATGCTACACTTCTGCAATTCTCGTACAGATTTTGGTGTTGGACCATGTGGAGTGCAAAGGGATGACTAGCTTGCTTAGTTATAGAGACTCTAGGTGGTGCTACACTCTCGTCCATAGGCCTTGATGTCATCCATCTTTTAATCTTTCTACTATTTATTCATATCAAAATGTATATTATTTATTTCAGGTATTGTATTTAGTAAAACTAAATTTTGTAGAATCCAATATACTCAATGACTCCAATTCTGAGAGGTGTTAGACGGTTGTTGGTTTTAATCATGTTAAACATTACTAAGTTTTATCCTTTATTTATTATTTCATGTTTTGTGCCAAATATTTATTCCCTTATTATTGTTAAATATTGTCTTGTCTAGAAACCAATATTAGGCACCATCACGTCCCATTAATTAGAAATTTGGGTCGTCATATATATGGAGTTCAGGAGGTCAATAGGAATAAACCTTGGTTAAGGTGTCTAAGTAGAATTTAGTGTTTAAGCTTAAGAGGTTGTCTAGGTATTTTACCTTATTTTGTATAAAATTCAAATACGGCGAAGAGAACATACAACAATCCATGAAAAATAACTCAAAAATAGGAGAAATATTTATAATACAATACCACTTCATAGGTTCTAAAAGTTGATATCTACATGACCATAATGATTATTTGCGACATCAACTTCTGTACAAGTCTTATTTTAATATTTAGTACGTACCTTAGCATAAATCTTATTTTAATAATTATGCATCACAGAAGCCATTGTTACTACCAAGACTACAAGGATAGACATTAGGGTAACACTTGGGGCCACATATTGCACCAATACAGTCGGCGTCGGTCTTACAACACCTAGTGTACAAACAAAATCCAAGTTTTCTCGGACGACTGAAATAGAATGGTCCTGCATACGAAAAATAAATCTCATTATACTTGCATTTATCAAAGCTATCACTAATCTTAAAAAATGAAGATTAATGTCAAGTCATTTATATTTGTGATAATTCTATTGTAGTTAATTATTGGGATATAAAAATATAAATGGAAAAGCTGCTAAAGTTTATTTTTTTACTGGGAGATAAGTGTACTTTATGAGAACCATACAAGCACACACATATTTTATTTTCTTGAAAAAATATTATATTAAGACAATAAACAGTGACGGATTCAAAATTTTAAAACTATGGGTGTTCGCCGATAAAGATTCCAAACACACATGCACAAGTGCCCATGTGTTAAAAAAATATTATACAAACACATATGCACAAGTGCCCATGTGCATCCGCCACCGACAATAGATGTTGTCATGAAAAAAATGTTTAATAGTATGATTTAAAACATCAGACTCTTTTAATCTTTACTTATCCAAGATCCACATCGTATACTATATTTAGAAATTTCATCTCAAGAACGTGATACTAACTCAAGAAGCAATAATATATTCTTTGCACACACTAAACTTTGAGGGTTTAAAACTGAAAGTTTATTCCAATATACTTCATATATATTGATAAATTTGTGCCAATTATCAATTTTTATACGTCCTATCACTAAATAATATTTATGTTTTTTTGACACCTTAAATAATTACTGCAAATTGGCTGTTGGAGTAAAAACTAATCAATTAGAACTATAACTTTATATGATCCATTAACATACCATCGCGAGTCATAACATCTTGGATCAGTTTTTCTGCTTCAAAGTCGTTTGATGACGAACGTTCTAAAACATTCAATTCAGTTGACTTGACCTCCTCATTCGCCATAAGCTGAAAAGCTGCCAGATTGGCCATAAAGTTAGTGTTGATTACATGAGGCTTGTCGCAGAGGCAATATGAGGCTCAAAAAATAATTATATAGCCAAGATATATAGGTGACACTACTCTAGTTTTTATCCTCCTTACTTATATTTTTCCTTTGCCGTTTGTTTTTACTATTAATAAAATCTTATACTTTACCAAAAAAAATTAGTATTAATTTTTTTTTATATCTAAATACAATCTTTTTTATAGTCGGCGTTGCACGAGGGAAAGTAGTGAGAGTAGAATTCAAACATGTAAATATAATAAAGTTGTACTAACCAGATACATAAAGTAACAAGGCTAGAACCAAACAAATTTTCGTTGGAAAATTCTTGCCATCCATTATGATCAGTGAAGAAAAACTACGATTATGAAAAAGAAGATGCGATAACTATATTACCTCAATGATAAATTTATAGGGAGAGCAAGAAGCATTTTTTTTCCTTGTTTAATAAGAGGGAGTAGTTAATTGAGTCAGATAAAAATGACATTCGCATTACTAAATATAAATTATTGGTTATGATTAAATTAAACAAGATGAAAGTAACATTCCAACTAACATATACAAATTAATAATTTCAACAAAATTAGATGGAAACTAACGTTCTTACTACCGAATACAAATAATAGGCATCTTATTCCTCTACAACTTTTCATGTGTGATATTTAGCGTAAAGTATATATATTTTTATGTATATCGCTTCATATTTAACTTTTGTTTCGTGAAAGTGGGATGTTAAATGCTACGGTTCATGTTAATTTGAAGTGTTTTTATGTGTAGGAATGAGTCGGGAGCAATTGGGGACGAAACGTGCAAGAATTAAGCCAAAACGGAACAAATACGGACAAGGGAGCAATTGGGCGCCACAGGCAGCGCCTGGCGCCACCTGTGGCGCTGGAAACAGAACGCTACTGGAAGCAGCGCCCTGGTGGGCGCTTGGCGCTACCCAGGGCGCCGATGACGCGGGTCTCTCCTATTTTGCCTAGGACACGGTTATTTTCGTCCCTACACCTTCCCAACACCTATATAAAGAAGTCTAAACCTAATTTTAGAGAGGAGACGTGATTTTGGAGCACAAACACTACACGGAATTAAGAGGAAGCAAGAACTCTCAGTTTCTTCAATCTTTTCTAGTATTTTACAATTGATTCAAAACTTATACTTTCGTTTGATTAGATCATGAGTGGCTAATCACCCATTGTTCTGGGGTTGTGATTAGCCATGAATATTGTTGTTTGATATTAACTTTACCTTGATTATAATACACTAATCTATGGTTGTTTCTTCAATTCTATGTTTAGTTACTTAATTGTATGGCCAATAGTTAGGTTATATTTACTATCTATGCTATGCTTGGGAAAGTCGTGTTTAGATTAGAGAAGAGTTGAAGAGGGCATGATCTTAACCTTTAGAGGGGACGGATTAGTGGTTAGGATAGGATATACCTAATCACCGTGCTTAATTAATTATCGTGATCTTAGTGCGTTCTTAATAGATTGATTTCATAGGAATGTAGGTGTTGATCTATTGAGAATAAGCGAGTAGTACTTTGGGAGAAGGCCATGAGAATACTTATCGATTAATTAGCAACCATGAGTGAATTTTATGAAAGGGAGAGTTAATTAGAACACAATAAGATTGGCAAATTAATCACAACCCTTGAATGTTTGTCTCTCTTGAGTAAATACAATCACTTAGTTATTTGATAAATTAGTTATAACTTAGAATCGTAGTTTAGTATAATCACTTATTGAACTTGAACTTTGCTTGATTGAATAACAATATTAGTGTGTTAGTAAGTAGTTAATACAAGTCTTTATGGGTACGATATCTGGACTCAAAATCCTATATTACTTGTCGACCACGTATATTTGCCTGTGCGTTAGGGAGCAACAAGTTTTTGGCGCCGTTGCAGGGAAACTTAAAAATCTTCTACTTTATCGACTTAAGCTTATATTTGTTATTTTTGCAAGTTTTACTTATTAGTTTACGTTGTTTGTGTTGACACAGGCTCTTCTCTTGAATGCGGAGGAGTAGAAGCGCAAAGAATCTTCTTCCTTTTGATCCTAAAATTGAACGGACACTTCACAGAGTAAGGAGAGAGGTCGAAGCCAGAACTAGAACTGAAAGAGAGTTGGACATTGTAGTTCAACCACAACCATTAAAGATGGCAGGTAATGTAGAGCGTGCGGTGATAGAAGCCGCGAGGCCCAATCTTGCTAATATGACTCAGGCTATTGTGAAACCTGAGATCACGAGGCATTTTGAACTCAAACAATATATGGTACAACTGATTCAGTCCACTAGGAAATATGTGGGTCTGTCTCATGAAGATCCGCAGAGGCATATTCAAAATTTCTTGGAAATTACGGATACCTACAATTATCCGAACGTTTCTAAGGATTATGTCAGGCTGACACTGTTCCCCTTTTCACTGTTGGGGGAAGCGAAGGAATGACTGCAGAAAGAGCCCGCAAATTCAATCCACACTTGGGACAATCTAGCCAGAAAATTTTTAATCAAATTCTTTCCCACCAAAAAGACAAAGTCGTTGAGAAGTCAAATTCTTGGGTTCGAACAACAGGATGGAGAAACTCTTCGTCAAGCCTGGGAAAGATACAAGAAGCTGCTTAGAAATTATCCACATCATTGTCAGACTGATGAGGTTTTGGGACATACTTTTGTTGATGGGTTAGATGAGGCCTCAAAGATGAATCTCGACTCAGCTTGTGGAGGCAGTTGCATAGCAAAACCATAAAGCGAAATCCAACTCTTGCTGAATAACTTCATGGCTAATGATCATAACTGGCAAGGAGATGGCGATTCACGCAGGGCAATTAAATCGAAGGGAGCTAGGTTGATTGAACTTGATGACTTCATAGCCATGAGAGTTGAGATGGCAAACTGGCAAACCAAATGAACATAATGACGATGCAACAGGTACAACAGAGGCAACCGGTACAATAGATGTCTCTATGCTGTGAAATGTGTGGTGACAGCCATACGAGTCACATGTGCCCCACGAATCCAAAATCTATATATTATGTGGGACAACAGAGCAGGGGGCCAATGAATCAGAATGCCAAATATGGGAACACTTATAACCCGAATTGGAGGAATCATCCTAACTTCTCATGGGATGGAAATCAGCAGAACCAAAATCAGTATAGACCCCAAGAAAATTTCAATCAACTTCAGAAACAACCACAACAAGTAGAAGAGAATACAAATGAATTGTTGAAATAGTTGGTTCTTGACAACAAACAGTTCAGGACCGATTATCAAGCTCTCACCAGAACAGTAAGAAATTTGGAGCGACAAATGGGACTGCTTGCCGGTGCTCAAAATACTAGACCAGCTGGAGCTCTTCCTAGTGACACTGAAGCAAACCCTAGGGCGACCCTTAATGTCGTGTCGTTGAGGAACGGGAGACAACTGGAAGTAATTGAATCTAAAAAGAGAAAACAGGTGACTTTTAATGAGAGGCCAACCACCATAGAGTCAACAGCAGAAAAAGCCAAAGAACCAGAGAAGCCGGCTGGAGAGGCAGTGGCTGAGCAACCCCCACAATTGGTTGTAAGGCCACCACCTCCATTCCCTCAAAGACTGCAAAAACTAAGGGATAATGACGCATACAAAAAGTTCCTTGATATCTTGAAGCAGGTACAAATTAATATTCCGTTGGTTGACATCTTACAAGAAGTACCCAAATATGCAAAGTACATCAAGGACATTGTGGCAAATAAAAGGAGGCTAACCGAATTTGAGACTGTGGCACTCACTGAGGAGTGCAGTTCCAGAATTCAAGGTAAGCTGCCTCAGAAATTGAAGGATCGTGGTAGCTTCACCATCCAAATCTCTATTGGGAAACATGCTGTTGGACGAGTTCTATGTGATCTTGGAGCAAGCATAAATTTGATGCCGCTATCAGTATTCAGACAGTTGGAGTTGGGTGATCCACGCCCAACAACAGTTATATTACAATTGGCTGATCGCTCCCTGGCTCATCCTGAGGGAGTGATTGAAGATGTACTGGTCCAAGTGGGTTCGTTCATATTTCCTGCTGACTTTATCATCCTGGATTACGAGCCCGATTAGGACGTCCCATTTATTTTGGGGCGTCCATTCTTAGCCACGGGCCGAGCAATTATTGATGTTTGCGAACAAAAAATGACGATGAGAGTAGGTGACCAAGAAAAAGTGTTCAATGTTTATAAAGCACTCAGATTTGCCAACCCACTATGAAGAATTATCCATGATCTCTGTGGTGGAGAATGCTTCCATATCATTAGTGCCTTACATGAGCCTGGCAGATCCTGTTGAACGAGCATTGATTGGGGATGTGGAAGTTAATGAAGATGATATGATAGGAGAAATTGAGCAAGTACTGGATATGTCTTGTAGTTTTATCCAGGGGTTCAGAAAATTTGAAGAATTGGAAAGGCCTGTTACTCTGACCCTTCCTAGGCCATCTATTGAGGAGGCTCCAAGGCTAGAACTCAAGCCACTTCCAGCGCATCTGCGCTATGCTTATTTGGGAAATTCTGAGACACTGCCAGTGATTATTTCATCCAGCTTGACTAGCACTCAAGAAGAAAAATTGCTTAGAGTCCTTCGTGAGTATAAAATGGCAATTGGGTGGACTATAGCTGACATCAAGGGTATTAGTCCCTCATTTTGCATGCATAAAATTTTTCTAGAGGACGGACACCGCCCCAGTGTGGAGAAGCAAAGGAGATTAAATCCTATAATGAAAGAGGTGGTAAAAAAGGAAGTAATCAAGTTGCTCGATGCAGGTATCATTTTTCCTATTTCTGACAGTAATTGGGTCAGCCCAGTTTAGTGTGTGCCTAAAAAGGGAGGAATGACTGTAGTTCAGAACGAGAAGAATGAGCTAATCCCCACTCGCACTGTTACGGGATGGAGAGTATGTATTGATTATAGAAAGCTTAACAAGGCGACTCGCAAAGACCACTTCCCACTTCCATTCATCGACCAAATACTAGACAGGTTAGCCGGGCATGAATACTACTGCTTCCTTGATGGCTACTCGGGATACAATCAAATTGTCATATGCCCAGAGGATCAGGAGAAGACCACTTTTACTTGTCCTTATAGCACTTTTGCCTTCAAGCGAATGCCATTTGGACTTTGCAATGCACCAGCCACTTTCCAGAGATGTATGATGGCTATTTTCACCGATATGGTGGAAAAATTCGTAGTAATGTTTATGGATGATTTTTCAGTTTTTGGGTCTTCTTATGATGACTGCTTGAAGAATTTAAGCAAGGTGCTAGCCCGCTGTGAAGAAACAAATCTGGTGCTAAATTGGGAAAAATGCCATTTTATGGTACAAGAAGGTATCGTTTTGGGTCACAAAATATCCAGGACCGGCATTGAAGTGGATAAAGCTAAGGTGGAGGCGGTTGAAAAATTACCTCCACCTATTTCAGTGAAGGGTGTCCGAAGTTTCTTGGGACACGCAGGTTTCTATTGGCGCTTTATTAAAGATTTTTCTAAAATTGCCACTCCTTTGTGCAGGTTTCTTGAAAAGGATGTATCTTTCAACTCTGATGATGCTTGCCTCAAGGCCTTTGAAGAGATTAAAAAGAAATTGGTGACTGCTCACATTATCGTGGCACCAGATTGGTCCTTACCATTCGAACTTATGTGTGATGCAAGTGACCTTGCTATTGGGGCGGTGCTGGGCCAGAGGAAGGACAAGGTGTTCTATTCCATCTACTATGCAAGTAAAACTCTTGACGATGCACAACAAAACTACACCACCACGGAAAAGGAGCTGTTAGCAGTAGTATGGGCTTTCGAGAAATTCCGAGCATACTTGGCGGGAAAAAAAGTCATAATCCACACAGATCATGCAGCAATCAGGTATCTGTTTACGAAAGAAGAATCTAAGGCTAGATTAATGCGCTGGGTTTTATTTTTGTAGGAATTTGATGTGGAAATACGAGATCGAAAGGGGACAGAGAACCAAGTAGCTGATCATCTATCCCGGTTGGAAAATCATGATCACGTAGAGGAAGATGGCCAGATTAAAGAAGTATTCCCCGATGAGCACCTTTTTGCTATAACTCATGATTCTTCCCCATGGTACGCTGATTATGTGAATTATCTGATGAGCGACGTACTTCCTCCTGAAAGCAAAACTGAAGCTAGAAAGAGGTTTTTGCATGATGTGAACTTCTACTATTGGGATGAGCCCTACCTATTCAAGCAATATGCTGATCAATTGATGAGGAGATGTATTCCTGAAGAAGAGGTTGAGTCAGTACTGCATAATTGTCACGCATCACCTTATGGAGACCATCATGGAGCAGAAAGAACAGCGGCAAAGTTGCTACAGTCCGGTCTCTTTTGGCCAACTTTATTCAAGGATGCTCATACATTTGTTAAGAAGTGTGACCAATGCCAGTGAACGGGCACAGTCACACGGAAGCAGGAGATGCCTCTAAACAACATTTTAGAAGTTGAGCTTTTTGATGATTGGGGGATAGATTTTATGGGGCCGTTTCCACCTTCCAGAGGGAACAAATATATTTTGCTAGCTGTTGACTACGTGTCGAAATGGGTGGAGGCAGTTTCTTTGCCTACAAATGATGCAATGGTGGTAGCTGCATTCGTGAAAAAAAATATCTTCTCGAGATTTGGGACTTCACGGGATTTAATCAGCGATAAAGGAACTCATTCTTGCAATCGGTTGTTGAACAACCTTCTAGCCAAAGATGGAGTTCGCCACAAAGTTGCTACAGCATATCACCCACAGACAAGCTGCCAAGGTGAGGTGTCAAACAGGGAGATCAAGCAAATCTTAGAAAAGACGGTGAGTGTAAGCAGGAAAGATTGGACTTCAAAGTTGGATGATGCTCTTTGGGCATATAGGAAAACATACAAAACACCAATTGGTACGCCCCCCTATAAGCTGGTTTATGGAAAAGCATGCCACTTGCCTGTTGAACTGGAGAACAAAGCATACTGGGCAATTAAAAAGCTGAACATGGACTTTGAGGCAGCGGGCGAGAAAAGGCTTATGAAGTTGAATGAGTTAGATGAGTTCAGGCTGCATTCTTATGAAAATGCCAAGTTATATAAAGAGAAGACAAAAATATGGCATGACAGGCATATCAAGCCACGCCACTTTGAGCCAGGCCAACAAGTGTTATTATTCAACTCAAGATTATGATTATTTCCTGGGAAGCTTAAATCAAGATGGTCAGGTCCGTTTGAAGTGGTGAGGGTCACTCCGTATGGTGTGATCGAGCTGCGTGCTTTGAATAGTGAGCGGAAATTTTTGGTGAATGGTCAGAGAGTTAAGCATTACTGGGGAGGTCTGATTAATCGTGAGAAGACCAAGGTTGTACTCGCCAACGAGTAAGCAAGAACCTGAGTCGTGTCGCGACGTTAAATCAGGCGCTTGTTAGGAGGCAACCCAATTTTTATCGCTTTCCTAGTTTAACTTCTTGATTTATTCTTTTATACTAGATAGGGTAGTACACTTGATGTATAGGTGTAGAAATATTAGATGTAATGGTGTAGGACATGTAAATTGTATAAGGGTCGGGGGATTAGGATGATTATAAAAAAAAAAAAAAAAGGATTTTCGAAAAACAGCACCTAGGCTAGCGCCCGGCGCTGCCTGGGGCGCTGCAGAAAGTAAGTTCCAAGACCCCTAGCGCCAGGGAGGGCGCGAGGCGCCAGCTGGGGGGGGGTGGGTCCAGGTAAGTAGTTTTTTGCTATTTTACTCCTACCCAATACCCAAATACCCGACCCCACATACCCGATTATACTAATATTAGGACCCATATTCACTCCGAAACCCCCCGAATCCAAATACAAAACCAACACAAAAAAAAAAACGCAGCTCTTCTTCTTCTTCTGCCTGCGTTTCTTCTTCTACTTCTTCATAAAAAGTTTTCAAAATTTTCTTCATTCTCTGTCATCTCCATCTCCAGGATACTATGGCCCGTGACAACATTAGTAAAGGGAAAAACACTGGAAAATCCTCCACTACCTCGCCGGTTACCAAAAAGCGAAAACAGGGAGAGAGCTCTTCTAGGCAATCCAAAGGGAAGCAAGTGGATGAGGGGTCTCAGCAAGTACCATCAAGGCCTCGGCCTCATTTGGAATTGGTAAATGATGCTGCTGTTGCTTGCCATCGGGACTTTGTGCCAACGGGACGATATGTTTCAGAGATGGTATTAACACCACCGCCTTAGAAAGGAAATTCCTAGATGTGCTTGCCAGACTGCGAGCCTTACGGATGGAAAAATTCTTGGAATGCCCGGGCCCTGGGAACCTGAGTATGGTATGTGAGCTTTATGCAAACTGGAACTATCACAGCTCGACCTCCCATGTCCGAGGAAAAGATGTGCCG
Source organism: Nicotiana obtusifolia (assembly GCA_002018475.1). Classification (NCBI taxonomy): domain Eukaryota; kingdom Viridiplantae; phylum Streptophyta; class Magnoliopsida; order Solanales; family Solanaceae; genus Nicotiana; species Nicotiana obtusifolia. Next base: position 12,892 of record MCJB01048056.1, read on the forward strand.
ATGGGCAGAGAAGATTTGTGCAACTATTTAGGGGTTGAGAATGCCGACCCACGGAGACTTCAGTGCCCAATTCAGATTCCTAAATACGAGCTGATACATCACACCTTGTGTGGCGTCGATTCGAATGCAAAGTGGCTAAGGAAGCAGGGTAATATCCATCTCTCCATGGTACGTGCAGATTTCAACAACACTACCAAGGTTTGGCAGAACTTTGTGCAGGCAAGACTAATGCCTGCAGAGCACAGTAGTGATTGCACTCGTGCCAGAGTGTGTCTCATCTTCTCTCTGATGACCATCCGACCCATTAATGTCGCTGAGATCATGCTCAACGAGATGGCTCGCACCAGGTTCGGGCAACAGATTCGGTGGTTTTTCTTCGGCTATCTTCTAACTCAATATATGAGGTCTTGCGGAGTACCCGAGTACCCCGGGCATAATGAGGTTGTGGAGGCACTGACAGGGCTCATGGACATTACCTCGGTTATGGACACATCGTCCAAACTCACCCCAGCTGCTCGGCTGGAGCGAGAAGAGAATTTTAACAGGTACATCTATAACGCTTTAAATTTGCTCATGAGCAGGACCGGCGTGACCGATAAGGAGCGCATGCACTTGAGAGATGACTTATCCAGCATCCAAGGAGATGTTGGGGATTGCACCTGGAAGCCCTGTTCATCCATCAGAGGACGCTAACACGGCCCAGGGCTCGGATATAGAGGGTGAGGATGGCGATGGTGCTACCGGACCGATAGCTATGGTGCCCTTTGGATCGGATTCTGAGTAAACCGGCACGGATTAACAGGGAGTTTTCTTCTCACCCTGCTCTGTTATACATGTTTGCATGCATCGAGGGCTATGCATTGTTTATGTGTGGGGTGCGCGAAATACCTGTGTGGTGAATGTATATCATGAATAAATTAGCTTTATTTTGGTTTTTTTTAAAATTTTATTTTGGTCTTTTAATAGTTGTATTGTTATTATTTTAATGTATAAACTAACAATTTTTGAAAAACTTCGGATTTTTCCCGACGATGGATCTTTTTCTTGAGGGATAAAGTCTGATTAAAAACAACAAAAAGATTTTTAATTTTTAGGATAGTTAGGTAGTATTCCTTGGTTTTTCTTAAGGCACCGGTTCTTTTCCAAGGATGTAGCTAGAACCGGGCAATTTAATTTCTTTGTAGGAGTAGTGTAGGAAGAAACTGAGTTATTTTGAGATACTCATTGTCATGGTTGATGCTGGCACAATAGGCTATGACATAAATTCTGTTTTCCCGCTTAGTTGAAGTGAATTGTTAAGCCTAAGTAAAAAGTAAACTGCCTATTTTGTGACGCCTCTTCTCAGTTGTTTGACTTGTATGCCACATAGTGTAATATTGCTTAATTTTCTCAATTATGTGTGCTTGCTTGACTTGAGATTTGAACAGAACCTTCTTGATTGAGTCATGTGCAATGTGTGAGTAAGGTTTTGTGATACTCTGTGCTATCATGTGTAGTCTAGAACTTGCCCCGTGTGTTAATTGAAGCAAAATTGTAAGTTGGGCTAATCGAGGAGAGGATATAGGCATTTTCTTGCTTGATTATGGATGTTCTTGTCACATCAAAATAAAATTGTCCGTTGCTAGCCCCTTTGAGCCTATAGGCCTTTTCTTTGGTACCCACATTACGAGCCATTCCCTTGTTTTATTCTTGAATTGATCCTGTTTGAACCTTTACCTCCTAAGGCACTTAGTCGCTAAAAGAAGTAAGGGTAGAGATTGGGGAGTAGCTGTTGAGTGGAACCTTGGAAGGACCTGTTGGTGCACTAAAGTTTAATTTAAGAGTCACTAGCTGATGAGTTAATGTATGGATTGTGTTAAAAAAAAAGAAAAAAAAAGAAGAAAGAAAAGAAAGAAACAAATAGAAAAAAATGATAGTGAAAAATACATAGAAAACACTTCCAATACCTATTGATTTGTGCTAGTGGAATTATAGAAGTGCTTAATTGAAAGAGGAGGGCTACGTATATGAGACAAGTGAATTGATTGAAAAGAAAAGGTGCTTGAGTTGTGATTTTAGTGTATTAAGTACTTAGGAGGACTAGTCACTATTCCTAAATATATCCTACCCGTCCCTTAGCCTACATTACAACCTTAAAGTCCTAATTGATCCTAGATTTGACTAGCTTAAATTAGTAGAGATCTACACTATGGGCAAGCTTATGGTACGACCACGGGAAGCATATGAATTCTTTTTGAGAGTGAGTGAATTTTGTTCAACTGTGCGATATCCTTAATCTATGTTCACTCTTTTGTTGTGGTAAGGGCACATGATCTCATGAATGATTGGTAATGTTGTAAATATTCTTGTTGGGTGAGTGCATGAATTGAGATTGCTTAATGGTTGCAAGTTGACTCTTGAGGTTGGGTGGTGACGAATAGGTTGTTGAATTATATTGAATTATTATACTTGGGTAGACTTAACGGGAAAAATATGGATTATTTGTGTGTTAATGCTTATCTGCCGGTGTTGATCATGTTCAAGAGTATGGTGTGTGGTTAAAAAAGTCGAATGCTCCTTTATGATATGAAGTTGTACGTAGTTGGGAGGTTGTTAAATAATCCCATTGCTCGAGGACGAGCAAGAGTCTAAGTGTGGGGTGTTGATGTTTAGTGTAAAGTATATATATTTCTATGTATATCACCTCATATTTTGCTTTTGTTTAGTGAAAGTGGGATATTAAATGCTACAATTCATGTTAATTTGAAGTGATTTTATGTGTAGGAATAAGTCGGGAGCAATTGGGGGCGAAACGAGCAAGAATTAAGCCGAAACGGGACAAAACAGACAAGACTGCATTTTGGGCGCCACAGGCAGCGCCTGGCACCACCTGTGGCGCTGGAAACAGAACTCCACTGGACATAGCGCCCTGGTGGGCGCCTGGCACTATCCAGGGCCCCGATGACGCGGATCCGCCTATTTTTCCTAGGACTTTGTTATTTTCGTCCCTACACCTCCTCAACACCTATATAAAGAAGTCTAAACCTAATTGGAGGGGAGAGACGTGATTTTTGGGAGCACAAACACAACACGGAATCAAGCGGAAGCAAGAATTCTCAAGAATTCTTAGTTTCTTCGTCTTTTCTAGTATTTTACAATTTATTCAAAAACTTATATTTTGGTTTGATTAGATCATGAGTGGCTAATCACCCATTGTTCTGGGATTGTGATTAGCCATGAATATTGTTGTTTGATATTAACTTTACCTTGATTATAATTCACTAATATATGGTTGAATCTTTAATTCTATGTTTAATTATTTAATTGTTTGGCCAGCAGTTAGGTTCTATCTACTATCTATGCTATGTTTGGGAAAATCATGTTTAGATTAGAGAAGAGTTGAAGAGAGCATGATCTTCACCTCTAGGGGGCCAGATTCGTGGTTAGGATAGAAATATACCTAATCACCGTGCTTAATTAAATATCGTGATCTTATTGCGTTCTTAATAGGTTGATTCCATAGGAATATAGGCGTTGATCTATTGAGAATAGGCGAGTAGTACTTCGGGAGAAGGCTATGAGAATACTTATCGATTAATTAGCAACCATGAGTGAATTATATGAAAGGGAGAGTTAATTAGAACACAATAAGATTGGTAAATTAATCACAACCCTGCAATGTTTGTCTCTATTGATTAAACAACAATTAATTAGATATTCGATAATTTAGTTATAACTTAGAGCTGTAGTTTAGCATAATCAAATTATTGAACTTGAATTTTGCTTGATTGAATAACAATATTAGTGTGTTAGTAAGTAGTTGATATAAGTCCCTGTGGGTACGATATCTGGACTCAAAATCCTATATTACTTGTCGACCACGTATACTTGCGTGTGCGTTAGGGAGCAACATCTACCAATCAAAGAAAAGGCAAAAGTTAAAACTCAAAAATGAGCTAAGACAAAGGAAAAAGACCGAACAACAACCATACTTACCCTAAGACCAAGGCCGACAATGCTCTTTGATAAGGTAATATCATTTATCTTTTTGAGAGTCTCACACTCAGCCTCGGAGCAAAGAGGACCAAGAGCGGGAACTACCTCCTCGGCATTTCTCAGCAAATCACGATCCATTGGAATTGTGATGGTTCTTGAGCCTCCCTCCATCACTTCGATCTGAGTGAGCCCCTCATCAATCATTCGAAGATCACTCATCGTCCTCATCAATGACGTCCTTTACTTTGTCCTCGTCGGCTGGAGAAGCATCCGCTGTCGGTCTGGAAGATGAGGCCTCTTGTAACCTTACAGGCACAGTGCTGACAACAAGTGTCCTCTCCATAACCATCTCCTTCTCGGGACGCAAGGGCACACCCTCATTAGCCTCTTTCGGTTGTGGGACCTCGCAGGTCGTCCCAACTTTATCTACAATGTGTATCGTTGCCGTCTCCCGAAGCGTGATTTCACCTTCTACTGAATCAACGACCAAGGGAACTCCCTCTCCTACGTATACAACCTTCCCCTTGGGGACCTTAGGTCTCCATCATAGGGAGAACTTCACCATATTTGTTTATGCATGAAAAGGTTTGAGGAGCCGACGCAACAGCTGAGACGGAGGCGGAGGCGGAGGCAAAAGGCATAATAGTCGAGATGGGGGCGGAGGCGGAAGGCGTAGCATCCGTTGTCCTCCTAAACGTGGGCACAGGCGCCCTGTTTCTTCTTGTAGTCCCCCTGACTAAACCTAAAAAATAAGAAGCATAGAAGGTTACAACGGCACTAGCCAGTATGAATACTATCACGACTAGAAGAAAGAGATTACCTGTCCAGGGGAGGGCTGGTTTAAATTTCTGAAAGAAGCTCGGCCAGTCACGAATCCCCACAGTGTAGGGAGAACCTGCCTAACCCAGTCAGTGAGACGTGCCACCAAAGAAGGAGGACGACTGGTGGCTGCAGGAGAAGAAAGATTATTTGACCGACTTGGAATAAACAAAGTACTTTATAGGGAAAAAGCTAAAAATGCAAACGCTTACGTGTATGGTTCTAGGACTCAGGGAAACCATCAGCATTGGCCACAACAGCCTTAATCTTGACAAAGAAGTAGTCGAGCCAGAACTGCCGACTGCCCTTATCGTCCATCTTCACCACCAAACATTTTCCTCCACAATGTCAAAGATTCAACATCGTCCCTCGGTAGAAGCTAGGCGCGAACAAATGCACCAAGTGCCGCACCGTAACCTCGACCCCTTTAAGCTCAGCAAATTTTGATAGCATCTTGATGACCTTGTAAACCTAAAGGGAAAGCTGAGTGGGGAAACACCATAATGGCGGCAAAACTCCTCCACCAGTGGGAGAAGGGGGAACGAGTAGCCAATGGTAAACGGGTTGGCATAGAGAGCACAATACCCAAGACGATGAACGTGCACTTCGTCTTCAAACGCGGGGATCAATTCTATATGGTTAGGAAGGGCAAACTTGGGTTTGAATTCAGCCGAGTGCCTAGACACCATCGACGATTGAAATTTGCCGTTCATCACGTCCGGCAATTGTTGAAAATCAAATCTAGCATCAGGGTTACGAGGGATAATCTCCTCCACTGAAGGAAGAGCTTCATCCTCAGCAGCTATGACAGCGTCCTCCCTGTGAGCAGGGAACACAATAGCCAAAGGAATGCGTGGCTCTCTTCATCAACATTAGAAGGAAGATTAGACATGGTTATGAAGTTTATAAGAAGATGAGAGTGCAAAAGAAAGATAAGGTTTAGAAGGCAAAGAAGACTCAAGAAAAAGAACGAAATTTATGTAGAGCAAGGATCCTGTGAAAGGAAGTAAAGTTTGAATAATGAGGAAACAATCTCTATTTATAGAGATTAAGGCACCGCACCCGAAAACGGTTCATCATAAATGGAACTAGAATTGAAATGGCAGAGTCAATCAAAGGTCACATGTAAATCGACGCAATGCATCGGGAATCGGCATCATCACGACGCATGACGTCACTTCTTTTCTTGGACCAGATGGTTCCAACAAATCACCTGGGAAATTTAGGGGCTTGAAATATGCGGTCCACAAAGAGCCATGTCGCCTGTTTGTCACAACGATCACGACCGCTGTTATTCGCCCAGCGAACTCGCCCAGGAAAACGATCATGAACACTATTATCCGCTCATTGAACTCGCCCACGAGGACGACCTCAACAAGCAGAGGGACTAACTGTATGGGCTAAAAATTATCATAATTATATGTGGGCTATGTCAACATTAAAAGAGCCTTCGATGGCTACCACACGTCATCAATGTGCTTTCAACAGAGGACGAAAGCGAGGTCAAAGTGACCTAACAAAGGACGAAGACGAGGTCGAGTTGACTCAGCAGAGGATAAGGATGAGGATGAGCACTTCCTTTAGAAGGGCAATAATGGCTAGTTTTAGAGATAAGACCTTATAGAGAATATTCTCGGGAACATTCCTCCCGTCTGTACAATTAGGGTTTTAGTGACCCATGTGCCCTTATAAATAGAAAGAGAGAGAATTGTAGAGGGGATTGGACACTCATTGTAAAAAATAATACATTGACATTCTCTGAATATTCTTGTTTTCTCATTAACATAAAAAATACACTTTTTCTTTGGATATATGTCTATCTATTCTCCCACGATCCAAGGAGGATATGAATATTCTAAGGCTTATCATCATCCTTCTTTGTCAGAGGGAATATCAAAGAATCTCATCCTTTTCAAGTGATTCACTTGCATTTATTTACATAAGTGCCATTCATCATTATTCATTGCTATTTATGATATCCTCTTTGTTCTTGGGCCGTTGAATATTGCTTTATTGTTGCTATTTATTCCTACTCGAATAATACTCGTGACATCTTGCTACAATATCAGTTAAACAATCTTTTGGATATTAATATTGGCTAAGATTGACTCCATTCTTTTAGAAAATCTAATTGTTTAAATCTAGATCTAAATTTTGGGCCAAACAGTTGGTTTAATCAATAGTGGGCTTCAGTTTAGTTATTTGTCTTTTCAATTATGACAATGCTTAACAATAAAACACTTTGAAAAGCCCACATACGGTGAAAGCTTTTTGTTTGATAAATAAATAGATTGAACCAAAAAATGATAATAATTACATTTGACACTGGCAACAGAGAGGTGATGGCGTGAAACACTAGACTGTGAAGGCAAAAGGGAATGGGACGATGGGTCATGAGCAAGGGTTTTTGCCAAAAGGAATTAAGGAAAAAGAAAGAAAAACAAAGAGAATAAATTATATCGTGTTGTGTTGTGTTGTCTATTCATGTAGGCGAACCAAAATTACAATAGTGTTGACAATAGGGCTTGTTCCATCGCTGGCAAGGAGGACAATTTGCCCTTTCCCACTTGCACTTGGCCTCTTGGATGTCACTTTGATTATTTATACCGATTCTTCTTATAAATAGACACACATAAGCTTGTGTCAGGACCTAAAATCCACTGTTCGTGATGGCACCTAACCCAACCTGCTAGGTAAGCCAACTAATAGTCAATACAATGCAAATGAGAATAATAAGGGATCAATAAATGAAATAACTAAAACTCTACACAATAACCAAAGGACTAGTAGTACAAGTCATGAAGGTAAATATAACACCTATTTGAAATGAGCATAAATGAATCTTAATCTAAAACTACCAAAGATAAGTGGTAGCTATATACGGAATACAAGTACATCTTCAATATCAGCTCCCGCCATACACAACAACATCAACTCCAAGATTTGCACGCAAGGTGCAGAAGTATAGTATGAGTACAACTGACCCCATGTACTCAATAAGTATCATAACTAACCTCGGCGAGGTAATAGAAGCAAGAGTTATAAATGATACTCGTTATCACCTATGCAGTTCATAATTCCAGCAAGTACATAATAGAAAATATGATCAAATAATGAAATCACAGATAAAACCACAATGGTGCTCCCAACTTTCTCAACAAATTTTTCCCAGTCAACAGTCTAGCATATATGGAAAATATGCAAATAAATTAGGTAACAGCCGAGGAAATTGCAAGTACAGATGAAATACAGTAACCAAATATCAATCCGTTGCGGCATGCAACCGATCCAAATAGAATTCATAATCACGGCTCACAGGCCAACATCAGAATCTCACTAACCGAACCAAACCAATAACCAGCTCTCCCAGAGCTCACATCAACCAGAAACCCATCAGTTTCTCATAATCCGCGTGTACACCATCAAGAGAGAAGCATGATAGGGTGACACTAGGGAATGGATCTATATCCACACACAGCACGGATAATTCAACGTGCTATCAGCCTGGCATAGTGACAGGCTTTATATCATAATCTACCGAGCGTGGTCACATGCTCAATATCATAATCCGTCAGGTATGGTCGCATGCTCAATATCACGGATCCGCCTGTCGTGGTAAGAGGCTATATCACAATCAGCCCAGCATGGTCACAAGCAAAATAACACAATCTACCCTGCATGGTCACAAACATAACAACACAATCCACCAAGCGTGGTCACAAGCATAACAACACTATTTGCCCAGCGTGGTCACAAGCACAATATCACAATTTTCCTGGCGTGGTCATAGGAATAACAACACAATCCGTCTAGCGTGGTCTCAGGCATAACAACACAATCCACCTAGCGTGGTCACAGGCGTCTAGTCCAAATCATAGCACACAGAAGCAAATATACAAGAACACATGTATATGATTAACGAATACTAATTTCCTGCTCCTGGACTGGTATAAGTGACATGCTAAAGTGTATGCATGTGCATAGTGTTCTATGATAGCTCAAATCGGTAATTTCATCACGAAAATAGCAAATATAAAGTTCAATCAGGAAATTAGCCTCTATGTTACCTCAAAACATGGATTAGATTGCTCACAACAGGGTTACAACTATGAGAAACATCACCACTTAAAGCTTACAATTAATTCAACGCATGTCATAGCCTAAACACTATCCCAAGCATGGATAAATACCCTGGTGCTCGCACATGGGTTCAAACCCTACACATATGCGCACTCAAAGCACGCAGCTATTCCAAATAACTCAGGCAACTACTGCCTCAACCAAATTTAGGTAAGATACTTACGTCAAGCAAGTCAAACAATACTCTAGAACAGCCATCTCGCGCGAATCAATCTCTGAACGACTCAAAACTAGCAAAAGTCAACTCGAAAAAGAAACAAACTCAAACGATAAAGGTCAATCTTTAATCAAATACTCAAAGTAAACTAAAGTATCAACCCGATACAGCATCCCAAATCCCAGCAAAACTCACAAATTCCTATAATTCATTTAATTACAAGTACAACCATACTAATTTCACTCAAATACGACTCCGAATCGATGTTCAAGACTTAATTAAGCGCTTTAGAGAAGTTTAGACAAGAACCCCAAATTTCTCTTTTAGAATCATCAATCAAATGCAAAAATCAAAGATGAAATCATGGAATATTATCAAAACCATGTCAAAAACACATACCCTATTCCATGTGGTAAAATCCTCTCCAAAATTGCCCAAAGCCGAGTTCCAAATCTCCAAATGTGATGAAATGAATAAATCCTCAAATTTCTAATGTCCTGCCCAGCATTTATGCATCTGCGGTCCATTAGCTGCTTCTGCAACAAAAGGTCCGCTCCTGCGGAAAACACTAAAGCCTCGACTTCTCGCACTTGTAGATCACATTCCGATTCTGCGGCATCGCAGGTGCGAGCAATTTCCGCTTCTACGGAAAGCCCAACCAAGCTTCCTTTCGGCTCCTGTGCCACTCTACCCGCTTTTGCGTTCCTGCAGATGTGCTGCATGATCCACGTCCAATCTGCACTAAATAGTGAGTGAAAACGATCGTTGGAAGAATAGCACCCAACAAGAGTCGAGATCGATTTTCACAGGGGGTTACAATGGGTGTTAGGAGTATACACTTGATGAAAGAGAATGGAATAACTAAATTGCGCTTCCAAACAAAAGGTTTTGATTTCTAATTCTACTTTTACTCTAACAATTATAAGCTAAGAGAAGAAATTAAAAAGCGAATGATGTTTTTGGGTTTTTCCAAATAGTTAAAGAGCCTAGGGATGTGACCTTAACCTTGATGTTCGCGTAATGGATTAAATACGTTAAACACTTATTTTTTTGATTTGGGTGTATTATAGCTCTCAACACTCCGTTACTCACTCAATACCTCTCGGTCATAGAGTGATTTTGCCCAATTTGGCTTTCTCAAGACAAATGGGATCAAATTAAATAGTTGATATGAGCTCATGTCGGGTACTCACTATCTCTAGTTTGAACCCTCTAATTAGGCTAATCAAACCCTCAATTACCCAAATTCCTTGTTAGCCAAGTTATCCAAGACTAGGTTCCTTTTTCTCAAGTAAAGACCAAGTCAAAAAGGCATGAGTCAATGTTTGCAACCATTAATTCTAAAATTAAAGCATAAATAGGCTAAATAATCAACACCCAGTTATAAAAAATCATTTAATTAAATACCCATAAGGTTTACACGCTAGGGTTAGTCACAACCCTAGTAAAAATTCTAGCTACTCGTAGTGAAAAATGAAGAAAAACAAGAAGAAATACTAATTAAACTCATAATCTAAGATCAAAATGATAAAATATGATGTTTGAATTCTAAAATAGTCCCAAACTTCCTAAAATGGAAAAATATAATGGCTACAATGGCTCAAACTTCGAAATTGACTTAAAACTGTGAAACTCGTCTCTTTGTCAGTGCAAACCTTGTTTTGTGGCCGTACCAATCCATGTGCTGTCCACATATTAGCTAGAACTCTGTTGGGCTCTCTCGCTTGTCCTACGGTCACAGATGAAACTCCGCGGTCCGCAGTTTCTTCTACGGACTGCACTTCTTATGTTTTGCGCCCCTTCTTGCCTTGTGATATAGAACACTCATTTTTTAGTCGGGTTTCATCATTGGAGCCCAAACTTCCAACATTTCTGAATTTGCACACTTTCATTAGTTTCAGAAACATAAATCAATACTTTCGGACTAAAACTAAAGCAAAAAGTTGCTAATAAGTAGTCAAAATCCCCACTTATCAACTCCCCCAAACTTAAGTCTTTGCTTGTCCTCAAGCAAATAAATTAGTTCCCACCTCCTTAGCATTAATGGGTCATTTCAGCGAGTCAAAGTTGAGTCATTCACACATCAGTTGGGACCACAATTACCTACACCACTTGTGCATTATCAACAAGGTAACAAGACAAATATTCATGCACATATAATCTAATGTGACATTTGAGCTTCAAGAATTGGCTTTACTCATCAAGGACTCTTGTTCTATCATGCAGGTCATGGTGGACTACGAAATCTTCCTCCTCAACTTTCCATTTTCCAAGCTCACTTAAGAAATTTGCACTCAATCTTAATATTCATGAAAGGTCCACTCATCTCTTACAAGAAAATGTTGCAAGTACGGCTTCAAGTACCATAGGATTGCCTCTCATGTAGATTGCCACTAATGTAAGCTCACTTGGTTCGAAATCAAGTAGAACTTCTTTCGGGTTATAATGAAGGCTTTTGGATTAGGGTAGGATACCATATGGATAAGTGGCTACACCTTTCATTTCTCGGCTCACAATTACCAATTCTTAGAGGCATTTTCTTTTCCTTGAGACTAAAGAGACTTGATATCACTCTTTCTTGTTCATTTCATTCTTTTTCTCCATTTTTGATTGCTCATGCTAGGGATCATTACCTCGTTTTTATTCCATCAACTCTTCTAGTTATTTACGTTTTGCATTTTTTTTTTTGTTCTTTTCTTTTCTTGCCTTCTCTTTTCATAGAGATCATCTATTTTCTATTTTTTTTTCCTTGATATCCTTTTCAAATTAGTCATCTCTCCCCCAAACTAATGTTTTAAGCCACTTGTTTCACAATAGTTTTAAGAAAAGTCCGGGTGCCAAGAGAGGGTCACGACAAAACGGGTAAAGGATTATAACATGGTTATCAAATGAGAAAGGTTAGAGGCTCAAAGGGGTTGACTAGGGATAATGACATTGATTGGAAATAGAAAGCTCAAATGGGCCAAGGAAAGCCTAAAATCATTTCTCAACCCAAGCAAAACTTAGGATTTCGCCTTGAAACACATTCAGGGAAAGTTCTAGACCCTTTGCCCGGATACTTGGACTAGCAACAATTCATCTCACCTCTCACGCAACTAGATTGTAAAAGGGGATAGAGTTGAGAGTCTACAATGACCACATTCAAGCTTAAATATCACAATTGTCCAATAAAATCACTCGATGATTACCAAAGTTTAACTCAAGAGTCACAACGTCACTACCTAGAGCTATTTCATTTAAAAATCTTGTCTCCAACCATAAGCACGTAGTTAAGTGTGTCGGTACCAATTGAAGCATGATTACTTTTCGAGAATGACTTGATCAGGTCTTTTTATTCATTACTACTACTATTATTACCTAAACACAAAAACGGACTCATTCCTTTAAGAAGCTTGTCACGCCATCCATCGTTGGGACGAGTCACCCGGTTCACATAACAACTACATTTGGAAAGAACCGTGACGCTAAGAAAACCAGAGGCTTATTATCTACTAAAGCATAAAAAGAAGCTACTTAACAAAACAAAAACTAATATGAAAAAAAAAGTAAAGAAGCTAATAAGCAAAAACTACTAAGGAGAGATAAATATACATAAGGGAAGAGAGAGAATCTAGATAAATACAAATAAGAAAAGAAAGAGTATCATCAAATTATTATGTATCAAAGTGAACCAATGTGTCAAACTTCAACCCCCCCCCCCCCCCCCCCC
>MCJB01048056.1:25711-50561 GCA_002018475.1 Nicotiana obtusifolia
ACCCCCCCCCCCCTCTCGAATAAAAGTAAGCATTGTCCCAAATGCTTAGCAAAATAAGAGTAAAAGAGAAGCGGGTGAAGAAAACTCCCTAAGGATCCTTGGACATCTCAGTGTCCCCAGCAATGTCATCTACCTCAAGGTCAGCCAACTGAATCTCATCATCATCAAATCTAGGCGTGGCTGGGTTGTCGAACATCACACGCACTACCTCAGCAGTGTCGACAGCAAGGTCTGGCTTGTCAGACTGGCTAGTTGGTGCTACTGGTGTAGATAGTATTGAAGGATCTGGGGCAGACTGGTGGGGTAAAGCAGCAAATCAAAAGGAATATCTGCAGCTCTAGCAAATCTAGTCACCTCCCCCGGAGCTTGTTCATTGATTTCTTGCTTACCTGGGACTTTCTCATCTTCTTCACTTCCTTTCCCAACTCCTCAACAACTGACTCGTGTTGTACCAAAGTATCAATGATAGTCTTCTGGTTATTCAGAATCTTCTTCACTGTCTCAGCAATGTCAGAAGGAGCCTGTGGTGCCTGTGAAGTGGACTGTGCTACAATAGTACTGGACAAATCAAACAGCTTTGCAGTAGCTATCTGCATCCAGTTGTTGAGACATGCAAATGTTTGGGAGACTCGCAACATAGATAGTAAGGTAGTAGGCATGGGCACTGGCTTAGAGCTGTGGTAGGAACTGTGGCAGGGGCTTTGGATAATGGCGAAGGCATAGTAACGACACTAGAAGAAGGCCTAGCAGAGGTGGATGTAAGATCAGTTGTCTCAGAAGCTAACACTATTGGCTCATCAGACTGGCCTATAGTGGTAAAAGGCTGGACTTTCTTCTTTGGGTTACTGGTATCCATCAGTGAAGACCAGTCGAATAGCTTCTTTGGCTTCACCTTCGTGTCAAAATCTTTCGGCTCTACCTTTGCATCAGTAAGGTACTCTAATAGTGTTGGGGTAAGGATAGGTCGAGCTGTCCCGCCGTGCAATCACTGAAATGTTGGCCGACGTCACGGCACCCACATTGATTGGGTATCCAGACATAATGGAAGCCATAAGAACTGCCCGAGGAATAGGAAGGTGAGTCTCATTCTAGCGTGGATCCAGTCTACTATAAACAAAGGTTTGCCACCTCTTGGCCTCAAAACTCAGAGTGTTCCGGTGGATGGGAACCCCAGCAGTGATCCATGGTGGTGGTGGCTCTAGTGGTGCTAGAATCTCAGCCAACCAAGGTCGGACTTCCTCCTTCAGTGCGCATTTCTCCGGATACTCCTTCTGTTCAACATCGTCGAAGCCCAAGTACGCATTTAGCGTATGCTGATCAAACCTTACCTTGAGGTTGCGTACTTTGGTCACCTGCGTCCCATTCTTGATATGAGCACCATTGGAATAAAATTCTCGGACAAGGTATTCTTTGGCATCCTCCACTCTCTCGGTGAATGACATCTAACCCTTGCATTCTCTGAACTGCCTCAAAATTGCTGGGTTGTATTTCTCGAAGTCCTTCAACAGAAACTATCACTCAAGAGTTAGCGACCTCACTGGCCACCATATACGAAAACTAGTGAAGGCGGCCAAGCTGACAAAACGTTCCTCCCAAACCTCTTTCTTCTTTGGTCTTTCAAGCCTTGTAGCTATAGCATCTCCCCCTCTGCTATCATCGAGGATGTCATCGGTAACCTGTGCCTCAGGGACTGGGTGTGGCTGATGGCTCAAAAGCCTGGCTAGCACTTTCTGACCCCTCGGAGGTGCTGTGAGATGAAGACGGCCCGTCCCTAAGCTAGTATCTCCCCTGCAGCCTCAATTGTGTGGTAGCCTGCTCCTCCTGAACAAAGGCTGAGTTGCCATCTGACACCTACCTAGACGGGACATAGGAGCTAGACTCGGAGAGGTCTGCACCACTTCCTTGCCGGCTGTTGCTTTCTTTCTAGTTGTCTTGGGCTGGCCAAGGGGCAAGCCACTTTTACCTCGACCCTGAGAGGATTCACCTCTCTTCTTTGAAGTGTCTGTATCAAGCAGAGGATATTGTTAGTTTGCAAATCATTGTTCAAACACATACATGAGTCATGTAAGGAAGGGAGAACCATTGGATACAGTGAAGTTATGAAGTTGATTCATGCTTGCAGGATAAGGGATCTGCGGTCCACACAATTTGTTTTGCGGCCGTAGATGGGAACTCGAGGTTCGCACATTTCTGTTGTGCGGCTGTAGAACAGAAGTGCGGTCCGCACATTTGAGATTGCGGCTGCACTTCTGAGTCCCAAAAATGTGAACTCTCTGATGACAAAGAAATGGCCAATCTGCGGTTGCAAGAGAAAATCTGCGATCCGCATAATTTGACTTGTGGCCACACTTGGGAGTCTCAAAAGTGAAGACTCTCTGATGACAGAGAAGGTCCGAATTTGTGGCCGCAAGAGGAATCTGCGGTTCACACAATATGATCTGCGGCTGCAGATTCCTGCCTCACTTAAGCTTCAAAAAATCAGAATCTGCGGACCACACAATTCAAGTTCGGCCGCAAAATTCAAACAATTACGTGCACAAAACTTTTTATTCTAAGATTTTTCAATTTCTTGCACAAATAGGCATGGAGAATTGTAAAAACATGATATTTCACTAACCCAATCCTAGTAGAGCATGTCTTAAGTTTACCCAGTTCAGATCTACCCACATGGACACATAATGGAACTTTAATAACAAATGGCCTAAAAAGAACTAAAAAATCTATAAATTAAACTAACATAAAAATTAACATGAAATTGAAGCATACCAGATAGAGTGAGTGCACTGATTGATTAATCTAGGTGGATGTGTGTGTGGACAGTTGAAATCTCCAAGAAATATTGACAAAGTAATGGTGTTTTTGTTCAAAGTGGGAAAAGTTTAAAATGAGGTCTACTGTTCTATTTAGAAAAACAATTTTGAGAAGGGAGAAGCGATGAGTGCGGCTGTACATTTTCACGTGCGATCTTCACCCTACCACCCGGGTGAGCATTCCTAGAACCCAATCTGCGGTCAGCACTGACAAGCTTAAACTTCAGAGAGTTGGTATTTTTGATGCTTCAAATGTATGGTTCGCAAGAGAAATGTGCGGCCGCAAGGCTCATCTGCTATGGCACATAACAATGTGTGGTCCTCACAAATAAAGTGCGGTCTGCACTCTTTTGGACAACAACATACCCAGTATTATCTCACATTATAGGGTCTGGTGAGGGTAGTGTGTACGCAGACCTACCCCTACCATATAAAGATAGAGAGGATGTTTTCAATAGACCCTGACTGAGGAAAGCATAAGCACCACATTAATGAAAATATAGACAAGAAGGGACAACACCAAAAAGCCATATAAAAGCAGAATAAAACAGCAAGATAGTAAGGTGATCAATAATGAAAGAAAATAACGGTTAGTCATTAGAACCTACTACCAACAAAAAGCGAGATTGCGTGCCAATACTACTGTTATGAATACTCTACACTACCTACTCTACTACCCTAATCCTCGATCTCCGTACCTTCCTATCAAGGATCATGTCCTCGATCAGCTGAAGTTGCACCATGTCTTTCTTAATCACCTCTTCCCACCTCTACCACTCCGTAGGCCCTCCAATGTCAACCTCTTGCACCTCCTCACCGGGGCGTCTGTGCCCATCCTCCTCACATGACCAAACCACTTAAGTCGTGCTTCCCGCATCTTGTCCTCAATAGGGGCCACATCCATCTCAACATCCTCATCTCTGCTACCTTTATCTTCTGGACATGAGCGATCTTGACTGGCCAACACTCAGCCCCATACAACATCATCGGTCTGACTACCACTCTGTAGAACATACCTTTAAGTTTCGGCGGCACTTTCTTGTCACACAAAACATAGAAGCGAGTCTCCATTTTATCTACCCCTCCCCCCCTCAACAATACGACGTGTGACATCTTCATCAATCTCCCTATCACCCTGAATAATAAACCCAAGGTACTTAAAACTTCCTCTCTTAGGGATGACCTGCGAGTCCAGCCTCACCTCCCCTTCCCCCCTTGAGTTTCACCACTGAACTTACACTCCAAGTATTCTGTCTTGGTCCTGCTCAACTTGAAACCTTTAGACTCTTTTGAATACTTAGCCATATTTTCGTCAACAATTCTTGTAAGTCATACTCATCCATGTAGCACACTTCAAATCAGGTTAGAACACAAATAACACCTGAATAAAAAAGAAAAAGGAAAAGAAACATCGGTTGCCTCCCAGGAAGCGCCTTATTTAATGTCACGACACGATGCAAAATATCCTCAAGTGAAATGAATGACCGCCACCACGTGGCTATCTCCAAACTTGCCCAAGTAGTGCTTCACCCAGTGACCATTGACTTGGAGCACTTCAATGTTTTTGTCTTCAAGTCTAATGCACCAAAAGGCGTCACACCCACAATTTCGAAAGGACCACTCCACTTGGATTTTAGCTTTCCGGGAAACATCCTCAACCTTGAACTCTTTGTTCCAAATGTATTTGTCATGAAGATATTTCATCTTTTCTTTGTACAAGGACAATCTCGCATAAGCATGGTATTGGAACTCATCCAATTCATTCTAATGTACAACCCTCAAATTAGCGGCTACATCCCAATCAACATTCAACTTCTTTAGATCCCATGATGACCACCATAGGGCAAAGAATGACAAGCCCCAAGAATTTCACCTTGATCTTCGTCCGGTACACATCTTCTAGTCACCCCATCTGTACAAATTCGGAAAAGGTATGATTCATCCCAATAATAATCTTGACAATCCTGTTTGAGCTTCTTCCTTTGGATTGAAGAGAACTTATTCAGAATGATTTCACACAACAAGAAAACTTGCTAAATTTGCGAACTATGGCACCTCTTTCATTGAAATTTCGAAGAGTTGCACATGGGGAAAAGAGTCATTGATATCAAGGCCATCATGGGGCCTCCCCTCCTCCTCCAAATGAGACAAGTGGTATGCCAAATGGATTTCACTACCTTTCCATCTTGAATGTCATATAATATTCTTGCAACGAGAGTACCCATCTCATCAACCGAGCTTTGGAGTCCTTTTTGCTCGTAAGATAACGAAGTGTCGCATGATTTGTGTGGACAATAACTTTTGCACCCATCAAGTACGGGTGAAATTCCTCAATTGAAAACACAATAGAAAGGAGCTCCTTCTCCGTATAGTTGACTTGGACACTATTTGTGGTCTTACTAGCATAGTGAATCGGATGAAAAATTCTGTTGATGCGTTGCTCCAAAACAGCCCCAACCGCTACGTACTTGCATCACACATGAGTTTAAAGGCACACTCTAATTTGCAGCGGTGATGATGAGAGTAGTTGTCAACTTGAGCTTCAACATTTCAAAAGCTCTCATGCAATTATTGAAATTAAACTTAGCATCCTTCTCAAGAATCTTGCACGACAGGTTCACTACCTTAGAGAAGTCTTTGATGAAGCGCCGGTAAAAACCCGCATGGCCTAAGAAACTTCGCACACCCTTCATCGAATTAGGGTGGAAGCTTAGAAATCACCTTAATCTTTGCCTTGTCAAATTCAATTCCATTCCTTGATATTTTGTGGCCAAGAACAATATCTTCCTCGACCATGAAATGATATTTCTCCCAATTGAGCACCAAATTTGTCTCTTCACATCTAGCCAACACTTTGTCCAAATTTGCAAGTCAATCACCAAAAGAATCTCCAACCACAAAGAAGTCATCCATGAAAACTTCAAGGTAGTCCTCAACCATTTCCGTGAAAATAGCCATCATACACCTTTAAAAGTTACCGGCGCAATGCGCAAACCAAATGGCATCCGCTTGAGAGCAAAAGTACCTTAGGGACATGTAAAAGTTGTTTTCTCTTGATCTTCCGGAGCAATGAGAATTTGGTTATAGCCCGAGTACCCATCAATAAAGCAATAGAAAGCACGGCCGGCCAATTTATCGAGCATTAAACTAATAAAGGAAGTGGAAAGTGATCTTTCCTTGTGACTTTGTTGAGCTTGCAATAGTCCATACACACCCTCCAACCGGCCACTGTTCTAGTAAGAAACAACTCATTCATGTCATTATTGATCACCGTCAAACCCCCCGTCTTTGAGACACACTGAACCGGAGAAGACCATGAACTATTCGAGATGGGGTAGACAACCCTGGCATCGAACAACTTGATAATCTCCTTCTTGAAAACTTCTTGCATAGACTCATTGAGTCTCCTTTGATGTTCAATAGATGGTTTGGTGCCATCCTCCAAGTTGATCTTATGCATGCAAAAGGCGGGGCTCATCCCCGAATATCCGCCAAGGTCCACCCAACATATCACCAGCATTGATTGTAGCACTTGTTTTATCAACAATAACATCGATCACCAAGTTCACAAAAGAACAAACCTCATTCCCATTTGATTGTCGCATGGACTTACACACATGGAACACCACTTTTGCATGACCAACCCTGAAAGTGAGTTCTCCGGCTTCAATATCACAAAGAGTCTTACCCGTAGCAAGGAAAGGTCTGCAAGAATAGTCGGCGCTTCATAATCAACCTCACAATCTAGAATAACAAAATCGACCGGGAGAATGAATTTATCAACACGAACCAAAATATCGTGAATAACTCCCAAGGGCCTCTTCATAGTACGACTGACCATTTACAATATTTTAGAGGTGGGTCTTGGTTTCCCAATTCAAAAGTCTTGAGAACCGAATAGGGCATCAAATTGACATTTCCCTAAGATCACAAAGAGCATTAGCAAACTCGGCACTTTCAATTGTACAAGGAATCGTGAAAGCACCATGATCCTCCAACTTAGGTGCCATTGAATGCACAATTGCACTCACTTGATGAGTGATATTAATGGTTTCAAAATTCATTGACCACTTCTTTGTTACAAGATCCTTTATAAACTTGGCATAACCAGGCATTTGTTCCAAAATTAAACTAATGGCACATTTATTTAGAGTCTTCATCATTTTAATGAACTTTTTGAACTGATTTACACTATTTTTCTTGGCAAGTCTTTGAGGTTATGGAGGTGGAGGTTTAGGCAATGGTGCCTTAGCCTTTTGCACTACCAGCTCCGGTATGTCAATACTATGTTCCCTCGACGGGTTTACCTCCTCTTGAGTCTCTTCCACACTATCATCAATATCAATCTGAACTTCATCATTAAGTTCCACCATATTGTTTGGGATATCTTCTTTTTGCATCACTTGATCAACAAGCTGCCTTTGAGTTGAGGTGGGTGCAGTCCCGCCTCTTCCACTTCTTTTGATAACCGCCATGGCATGCCCCATATTGTTATCACCCTTTGGGTTTACTACCGTGTCACTTGTTAGTGCCTCCTTAGGACGAGAATTTAGACCTTGAGAGATTCCCCTATTTGAACTTCTAGGTTGCGGATTGATGTGTTGTGTGAGGTAAGTTGGGCGTCCGAATCGGTATTCTTTTCCATCATGTTCTTGAACATATTTTCAATACGCCCCATCTCATTGTTTGAAGAACTTGAACTATGGGAAGGATAAGGAGGTGGGTTGCTTCATTATTGGTACATTGGAGGCCTTTGAAAACCCAGCCCCCGGTTGCGTTGATTTTTTTCTCCATCCGCCTTGATTGTTACCTTCCTAATTTTCTTGTTGTTTCCACTTCAATTTCCTTGATTGTTGTTTTTATGCCAATTCCCATGATTGTTGCCTCCGCTCAAATTTCCTTGATATTTAGATTTCCAATTGCCTTGATTGTTTTTTGGTCTCCATTGTTGTTGGGACATTTAGAAAATAATTTAAGTCCAAAACAAAAAAAAAGGGAAAAAAATAAAGGAACAAATTAAACTAATAAAACAAAAAGAAGAAAACATAGTCAAATTAAAACAAAAAGGGGAAGAAACCTACTTTAACTAAAAGAAGGTCAAACCACAACTAAAAGGAAAAGGGAAAGAAAGGAGATAACAAATTTCAGTAAGATTAATATAGGGCACGGTGAGGGAAAAACAGAAGGAAACGAAAGAAAGGAGATTAAGGGAAGATTAACGGCGGCGCACTTCCAAGGAAAACTGGAGGGATTATTATGTTATCTTCGTGCAATCATTAAGGAAGGGGTTGATAATTAAAGAAAATTTACTGCTCGGTTGCCTTGTTCGTCCAGTAGCTAATCGAGAGGCATTGGTCTTTCGAATTAAAATTTCAGCAATCGCCTAGAGATTTAGACCAGTGGAGACCATTTGTTTGGTATTTCGACACGAGTACTGTGAGTAGTAATCTTACCGCAATTTATGTTTTCATAACTTGCATGATTTACACATGATTTTTAATATGAATATGTTACCAATTATTTTGAGTTGCATGTGGGAAAAGTCTTTTACTCGATATGAAACCGAAATAGTTATTTGAGATGAGTACCGTGATTTTAAATATTTTCGTTGTCACTAGATCTGTTTTACCGTTACTTGAATTTACTATTATTGAAACGAAATTATATGGTTTGATAAGAACTGAAATGCCCTATATTGTTTTAAAATAGTTTATATGAGTATATACGAATTACAGAGATAAGTATAAATGAGAGTAGACATTGAAGGATCCCGTAGCTAACGGCAGGTTCGTTAGACCTGGTGCACCTTGTAATTACTGATTACCGTTATAGCCCTCGCTAGTGGGAAGGTAGAACTAGCATACCGTTACCGATTTCCCTCGAGTAGGGACTACCGTGATAAATGACTTCTGGTAAAGAAGTCCACAGTTATACCGATTACATGATCCGTTCAGTGAAACCTCCCAAAATGTGAATACTGATATTATACAGTTGTTATCGAGCTTATTACTGAATTGTTTATTATATTTTACTACAAGAAAAGCGTGATGAGACTAGAAATTATTTATTGTTTCTGAAAGAGCATTTTAATGTGATTTTCTCTTTGAGATACTAGCATGTTTTCTGACTTGTCCCTAAATAAAAACGGTTGTGGTTAAGTATTGTTATTCACTGAGCTAGCGACTCATTCCCCGCTAATTATTTTACAGAGACAGCAGTTGACGCAGGCGAGGATCTCGTCAATTAGAGCGCACGGTTTGACATTTTCTCGGTGAGCCTCGCACTTGTTCGCGTGGGCATAGATGTTCTAATTGTGATAGTCTTTTATTGAACTTTTAGAGTCGCTCCATAGTCATTATTTAGTGTTATGCGTATTCTTTCGTTATTATAGTTTTATGTCGAGTATCGTTCTCCTTTATCAAAGTTGGAGATAGATTAGTATTTCTATTAGTTAATTGGTGGTTAGTTGTATTGGAGACTTGTGTTTGGATTAATTGACAGGTTGTCAATTGTTTGGTTTAAATAGTAGGATGTTTGGTTGTTGGTTTGAGACAGGGAAAATTTTCGGATGGTCCGAAAACAGGGAAAACTCTGTCCGATTTTCTGTAAAATTTCCGATGAGGCTTACTTGGGAGCACTTGCTCCTAAGCGCCGGTCACAATCCTAAATTGGGTCGTGACAAATGGATAGATGCATGTTTATTGAATATTCAAGAAAACAAATCGAGGTTTATTTATTGTCCAAAAGAAAATAAGGCAATTGTTAAAACAAATGCATTTTTCTAGATACGGACTGTTTAATAAACCATGTTCCTAGAAGTATATTATTTTTATAGGAACTGGGCTAAGAAATAACTAGATGTTCAAGAACATCAAAACCTACATGTCGGCATTGATGTTCCATTGCATTTAAGCAGTGGGAGAACGTTAATAGACATAATAGGCCTTTATCGAGTGGGAATGGTGTTTGAACAGTGAACACTATAGTAAGAACTCGCTAATATTTTAAAATTGTAAGGTAATAAAGGTAATATTAGTAGTACTTCATCGTAGTGGGAGAATACTAAGAAAAATCATAGTTCGGCGTACACTCTTGGGATAGTTTCAGTAACAAGATCCCTGAAGAGTTTAATACCAAACTAGATAGTTACGAAAAAGCACTACTGGACAAAGATTGCATAAGAAAATAACTTGGCTAGATTCTTTAACAAAACCTTTTTTGGTGAAGACTTTTAATAGTCATGTAAAAAGGATGCCTGAGAAAGTTGTAGGTGCATGATTATGAGTCTAAGTGGGAGATTGTTTGGCATATACTATTAACCATGCATTTGGATATAGTATATTCTAATAATTGTCATGGTTAAAAGTCTAAGTGGGAGATTGTTGAGATATACACTATTAATCATGAGTTTGGTTTGGATATAGTATTTATTATGGAACAATTGTTTATTCAATTTTAATAAAGTTTTAAATAGATCATATTAGTCTGTGTCCTTTGCTTATATAGCAGATGATTTAGTGTATAGATTTTAGCTTATACACGGAATGTTAAATCACCGATTCTTATAACTATAAAGTTTGAGTTCACCATCTAATGATGGAATTGGACAAACCATCAGGATGATTGTAGCACAAAATTAAATATAATTTATCTTGATTATGGGAATAGTTTAATTCCAACTTCTTGTGCTAGCACATTTTGTATGTATTGAATGGCCCAAGTAGAGATAGTATTTTATACTGACTTAATAAAATAAATTCTCTAGCCATTAACTACTTATACTTTTAATCTTGATACAATTATTATTAGCTGTGTATATTATTATTATTATTATTATTATTATTATTATTATTATTATTATTATTATTATTATTATTATTATTATTATTATTATTATTATTATTATTTTTATTATTATTATTATTATTATTATTATTATTATTATTATTATTATTATTTTGATTTATTAAAAGGCAAGATCCTTTCGTAGGTTAATTTGCTAGGTAAATTGGATAATAATAATGTACATTGGCGAAATAATAGTTAGTTGATGGAATCAGTGTCTCGGTTTAGAGATTGATAATACACCTTAACGAAAGCTTATAAGTTTTCATGTGTAAACCGGCCGGTGAATTTTGTATCCGACATGAAATAAGTTAAGCTTTGTTCACGCTTTAAGAGGTAACTCATGAAATTTTGTTTATACTAGTTATTTAAATTACATGTGATTTTAATATTAAAATTACTTTCACTGCTTATAATAATCCATCACCTAAAGCACACGTATTAGGAGATGCAAAATGAGCACCTTGATGTCCCCCTTCGTGATCCTTTTTTATTTAGAAAAAATATCGGTTTGGAGGAACAAAGGGTTAATTCTTGTTCAACTTTACAGAATTTTTCGTGCGAATTCAAATTTAATCGAACCCCAAATACAAATATCAAAACCCCGGTGGAAAAAAAGGAAAAAAGAGTCGAACTTTACACCTTTAAGCAACATGCATCTTTACAATCAATAATATCACTCAATTTTCAAGCGCTCATTTTGTTTTTGCTTGACCATCCTGCTGTTCACCGGCCTTTTTTTGTTTAGTCATCTAGCACCAATAATTTACTGGTCCGACTAATTAAAATTCGTATTAAATAAGCTTACAAGAAAGTACAACGCTTTATACAAGAAACTTTTAGTTCCAATGACTCAAACATAAAGAGTGAAAGGATCCTAACTATCTTCATATGCCTTGATGATCTTGCTAAGCACTCATTAAAATAAGAAGAAAAATACAAAATATATATATATATATATATATATATATATGCCATAACTCGACTTTATTATAAGAAGAAGCATTCAAGGTCTGTGTGGAGGACATAAGACTAGAAGTCTCAAGGATGTTTTGTAGAGCCCCTTGTCCTCACGTCCACTCCCAAGGATCCTCCCGTCCTCGGGTCCTGAAAAAGACACCGATCAGAGACGAAAGTTACACTGGAGTTCAGGTTTTTTTTGTTAAGGAGCTCACAGACAAGAGATTAAAAGACGGAACATATAAAAGAGAATTCAAGGGTAAGGACGAGATGATTTTCTTTCACAGTATATATATATATATATATATATATATATATATATATATAACCACAACATTTTAACTAAATAATCCTGAAATTGACTTATAAGTTATAATTGTGCATCTACCTAACTATCTTACCAAAAATTCAAATGACGAAACTTAGTTTCAAGATGTTGAAACTCAATTGGACCCATGTCACTGTTGCTGTTAGCGTAAGTCTTTATTTTATACAAAAAACAAAAGTAATCTTTGAAACCTCTTCACTAAGGCACTATAAATCTTAATACTAATCCAGTAAGCAGTAATTTACTTTAATTAGTTCATCATTTCGGTGAAAATATAGTCTTTTTCTTATTGAAAATTCTTCATTATTGACTTAATCGTCACATTATGTTTTTTTTATATTTTATTTCCTAACAACTAGGATGATGTTTTCTGATTCATTTAATAACTCCCACGTTCTGTCTTTTTTATATTTTGACAGTTATATCCTAACAAATGATTTTTCAGAAAAATAGAACTGGACAAACGCACGAAGGGTCAGTTATTTGAAATAATATATTTTCCAACATCATCTTTGAATTTGTAGTATCACAACATGACACCATCTTTTTAGTTGGAACTTGGAAGATATGATTAGGTTATCTAATTGCTTGATTACTAATTTAATGAAGTAATCTAAAAATCAAATTAGAAATTAGCAACCAGCCAAGGATTTCCTAGTTTTTTCCAAAAAATATTAGTAGTTTACATTGTGGAAAAATGAAGCTACATGCTGTTCAAAATTAAAGTTGTGGTAAGATGCATATGATATCTCCATTCTTAATTAGTATAACGATCCGACCGATTGTTTTGAGCTTTAGTACGTCGTTCAGCGGTTTGAGGCCTTGAGTAGCTTCATTTCAAGTGTTACGACTTGTACGTGTGGATGGAATGAAATTTCGGAAGTTCGGAGTGGGTTTAGAAAGAAAATTCTAACTTTTGGAAGCTTTAAGTTGGAAGAATAGACTGAGGCGTGAATTTTGAGTAAACGACCTCGGAATCAGGATTTGAAGGTTCTGATAGGTTCGTATGATGATTTCAAACCTGGGCGTATGTTCGAGTCGAGAATCGGGTGGCTCGGGAGTATCTCGGTGCTTATTACGGAAGGTTTGCATTTTGAAGGTTTGAAGAATTTCCTTAGTTTGGATTGAAGTGGATTTTGATGTTATTGATGTCCGTTTAGGATTCCGAGCCTGGGAATAGCTCTGTATGGTGATTCTGGTCATGGGAGCGCCTACGGATGTGGATTTGAAGGTCCGTAGATCGTTTCGGCGTCAATTGGCAAAAGTTAAAAATTAGATGATTTTTAGGAAGTTTGACCGAGAGTGGATTGATATCGGGGTCGGATTCCGATTTCAGAAGTGGGAGTAGGTCCGTTATGACAACTATGACTTGTGTGCAAAATTTAAGGTCAATCGAACGTGATTTGATAGGTTCCGGCATTGGATGTGGAAGTTAGAAGTTCAATAGTTCATTAGGCTTGAATTGATAAGCAATTTGTAGATTTGATGTGATCTGAGGCCTCGAGCAAGTTGGTGTCATATTATGGAACTGGTTGGTGTGATTGGATGGGGTCCCGGGGGCCTCAGGTGTGTTTTGGTATGGTTTCGGGTCATTTCTCCATGTTCTATTGCTGCTGATGCTGGTTCTGGTGTTCTTCATCGCGAACACATGGAGGCAATTGCGTTCGCGAAGAAGGATTTATGGGCTAGAGGAGATTGCTCATCGCGAACGCGACACAGAGATCGTGGACGCGGAGAGGAGCCTGAGGAACCTAGGCGAATGCGAAAGGGCAGTAGTGAACGCGTAGAAGGAAAGGGAGGAGCTGGGCCTGAGGCCGTTTGGCCTACGCGAACGAGAGGCCTACCCAGTGGGGACGGAAGGCTTCGCGAACGCGGCATGAGGAACGCGAACGTGAAGCAAAGATTTTTGGTCCAGGGCTGTTTGGCTTTTGCGGTAGCGAGGGTTATTCCGCGATCGCGCAGAGGAAGGAACTGGGCAGTGGGTTATATTTCAGGACTTAGCCTATTTCTCTCATATTTTTCATTTGATTGGGCAATTTTGGAGAGCTTCAAGGGGAGATTTTCATTAAACAACATAAGGTAAGTGAATCCCACCTATTACAAGTAAATTACTTGGTTTATATATGGATTTAAATATGAAAATTTATAGAAATTTGAGATTTTGGTAGAAAACCTAAAATTGGTATTTTTGGATTTTAACCACGATATTTGACATGGAACTTGGGATAAGTTATATATTTGTATTCGTGGTTTTATGAGTAAAGTTTATCTTCAAAAATTTTTGGAATCCAAGCACGTGGGCCTGAGGGTTGATCTTATAGTCTTTTCGAGCGGAGTTGGGAATTAATATAAATTGATCAATTATGGGTATTAGAATATATTTTGACTAGTTTTCACGTTATTTGAATAGTTTTGGATCGACGGGCTTTGATTTGAGGTATTAGAGAGGCTTTGGAGCCGGTTTTGGAATTTATGGGCGAGGTAAGTCTCCTGTCTAACCCTGTGAGGGGGGAAACTACCCCTAGGTGATGTAATTATTATGTGTTACTTATTGCGGGGGCTACGTACTCATAATGTGACGAGAGTTCGTGCTTAGCTAGATTCATGTTATGTCTGGTAGACTTAGGCTCACACCATGCTATTGCTGTAATAATTGAGTTGTCTCCTGCCTATTTAATTCCTTTATTTTACGTTGCGACTTGAGACGAGACTTGTGTAGAGTGATAGACTCAATATGGTAGAGATTCAGTGGGCTTCATGATTAGCCGCGAAATAATTGTACTCCCCTTACGAATTTCTCCCACGTTATGTGTTTTCATCGAAACGTTTTCCTTAAAATTTATAGCTCACACGTCTATCCATGAGTGGGGCTAAAGACTCGTTAAAGCTTATTATTCTAATAGGATCGGGCCGTTCGCCTCGGCAATATAGTAGATACATCTATAGTTCGTGCTGTTCGACCCTCGGCAATGCGCACATTATGATGGGATC
The DNA here is from genome assembly GCA_002018475.1 of Nicotiana obtusifolia. Taxonomy (NCBI): domain Eukaryota; kingdom Viridiplantae; phylum Streptophyta; class Magnoliopsida; order Solanales; family Solanaceae; genus Nicotiana; species Nicotiana obtusifolia. The sequence continues at coordinate 40,646 of MCJB01048056.1, forward strand.
GGGTCGTTCACCTCGGCAGGATTATGTATCACACTCTCATGAGAGCGGGCCGATCACCTCGACAGTATAATATATGTATCTATGGTTCGTGCCGTTCGACCTTCGGCAGTACACATATTATGATGGGATCGGGCCGTACGCCTCGGCATTTCTATAAAATACTCTTGTGAAATCGTGCGTAATAATTGGCAAGAAGCCAGCATATCTGTGAGCTTGTTCCTGATTGGACTGTGACAACCTATCCGGTAAGGTCCACTATATATATATATACTCCGATTGAGGAAGTAGTTACTAGCTGAGAGTTTGAGTCATTGCTGAGAGGAGGACACTGTACCACGTATTTACACTTGTTATTTCATTTATCTATTTTGACTCCCTGTTTACTTTTACTGTATCTGTCTTGTTGCACCACTAGTAAGTGCCGATGTCAATCCCTCGTTACTACTTCTCTGGGGTTAGGCTAGATACTTACTGGATACGCATTGATTTACGTACTCATACTACACTTGCTGCACTTTTATTGTGCAGGTTCATATATATCCGGTGGTCTTTGGGCGCAGAGGCGTGGCTATTTCGAGGGCTTTACCATGAGCTGCATCTCATATTACGATACACAGCCTGCAGAGTCTCCATCAGAGTTATTTATATTTTTTCTGTCTAACTTGTATTCCAAAAAGATGTTGTATTTTATTATATTTTCCTAGTTGATGCTCATGCACTCGTGACACCAGATTTTGGGGGTTCCTACGGGTTGTTCACCACTGTAGTTCTTGTAAATTCTATTTCATGCTATTTCATTATAAAAATTACGATTTTTAGGTACTAGAATGAATAATTAAATTGACTAATCACTGTTGGCTTGCCTGACGGCGGTGTTAGGCGCCATCACGATCTTTCGCGAATTTGAGTCGTGACAATTAGAGATCTTGCATTCGAATTCTGAAAATTCAAAAAAAATCGGCTAAGAAGCAGTTCCTCTTTAATAGGCCTATTCAAACCGAATACAAATTAATCGGGACTCCAATGTGAGCACTAAAATTGAAAACAAGGAAAAAAGAGTTTAGAATAGTCTTTCTACATGAGGACCGGTATAAAATGTTTTCAAATAATCATATATTCCTGTTTTCAAACGATCACTTTTTTGCGTAAATAAAATTCAGCATAAAAACATCACTAAATTAAAGAGATGATATAAACATGAACCTTTTTTTTTAGCTCTTTAGGAAAATAAATATGAATTTTGTTCAAGGACCAGAATAAATAAGTTGGTGCTGAAATTATGTTACAAAATATTAAACGTAGTTAATTTATGCTTTAAGATACTATCAAGATACTTTTTAAAAATAGTGATGAAAGAAATACTTTATTCTATATACATTCTTTAATAGATTGCGTCAGATTTTGTGGATTTTTGTTTGGTTCCAATCCAATATTTCGTATTCGCATATATCATTTTTTTTAGGGTTCGAATTCGAGATCTTATTCATCTATTTCTTGATTTCTAAATTATTATATATTATAGACCAGAATAACCTTTAGTGATCTATGAAACATGTAATACAATACTAATTTCTATGCTCCATTTTTATATAACAATTTATATTAATTTCCATCTAACTTGAAAACTTTAGCTCATTAATTGTGCACAAAGATTACTTCTGCTCTTTTAATTTTACGTTAGTCAATGATTGATTTTCTAATACAATTACGGCATCTTTTACACTTTTCTTAATTATCTACTTGTGCTTGGAGGGTGGGGAAGGTTGTGATTTCCACTTCGAACTTGCGACTTAATTTATAAATTAGTTGGCAAAGTTGATGATCTATTATTTGAATTTCTTAATTCATATAGTACAATTTATCAGTTTCCTATATATGAGCTTAAATAATTATTTGACGCTTGAGAGAGAAAGTTCATAGAGTAACTGCACGTCTTTATCAGTTAGGTAGGATTATTTTTAATCCTTCCTACAGGGTATTTTATCTTTATATTAATACTTCTCCAAGGACAAAATCGTGGTAAGATTTAATATATATGTAAATAATATTTAATTCAACATATTATGGCTGTAATCAAGTACTTGTTCTTATATATAATGAAACTGTGGGGCTCCGATGTTAATCTAAGTACCATTTTGTCTAAACCAGATGGAACCATAATTCTCAGTGAATTTCTTTATAGTAAATATTACCAGACTTCTGAGTTTTCCTCTTTCTTTTTGTAGTAAAAGCACTTTGATCAAGTGAGAGTGTAACAACCAGACTGGTTGTTTTAAGCTTTAACGCGTCGTTCGGCGGTTTGAGGTCTTGAGTAGCTTCACTTCATGTAGTATGACTTGTACGCGTAGTCGGAATTGAATTTCGGAAAGTTCGGAGTTGATTCGGAGAGAAAGTTCTTATTTCGGAAGCTTTAAGTTAAAAGAGTTGACTAAGGTTTGACTTATGAGTAAACGATTTCAGAATCGGGATTTCGGACTTGGTCGTATGTTTGGGTTGAGTATCGGGTGGTCCGGAAGCATTTTGGCGCCTATTATGGAAAGTTGGCATTTTGAAAGTTTTAAATTTTCATAAGTTCGGTTTGAAGTGGATTTTGATGTTATCGATGTCCGTTTGGAGTTTCAAGCCTTGGAATAGGTTCGTATCGTGATTTGTGGCTTGTGTGTAAAGTTTGGTGTCATTCCGAAATGTTTAAGTTTAATTCGGACGCGTTCGGCAAAGTTTGAATGTTTGATTATTTAAAGAAATTTTTCAATCGTTGATTCGTAGTTTTGATGTTGTTTGGCGTGATTTTAGGCTTCGACTAGGTCCGTATCGTATTTTGGGATGTGTTGGTATGTTTGGACGGGGTCCTGGGGGCCACGGGTTTGAAACAGACTGAAATTTGGATTTGAGGAAATGTTGACTAGGTCCTTATCCGTTTGTTATTGGCACTTGATATTTCCAAGCTGTCGAGATAGAATACGAGATTGAGAATTAATAACGTTAAAAGAAATTTTGGAAGATTGTGTTAGTTACAAATTTACCTCACTACTATTGTTGTACTCTTATCTGTTTATGATTTACCATATTAATTTTATTGGACCACTAGTAAGTGTCCATGTCGACCCCTCGTCACTACTTCTCCGGGGTTAGGCTAGATACGTATTGGGTATGCCTTGATTTAAGTGCTCATGTTGCACTTCTGCATTAAATATGCAGGATCTGACAGGTTTATTTGATGATCATCTTGGCGTGCAGAAGCAGGTGTTGAGGAGACTTCATGTGAGCTGCATTCTAGGCTATGCATCGTAGTCCACAGAGTCTCCATTGTACTATTTATTTTATCCTGTCTTATTTACATTCTAAACAGATGTTGTATTATTATTGTGCCCTTAGTAAATGCTCATGTGATACTGGGTTTTGAGCATTTGCACTTCGCTCGGTAGTTTGAGGGCATGAGTAGCTTTGTATGATGTATTATGACTTGTGTGAATCGTCGGTTTTGGTTTTCAGGTTAATCGGAATCGATTTGGAAGAATGAATTTCATGATTGAAGCTTTAAGTTGAAAATTTGAAGGTTTGTAAAGTTAATGAGTTTGACCGGGAGTTGACTATGATGGTATCAGATTCGGATTGGGGTTCCGGGAATTGGAATAGCTTCGTTATGTCATTTGGGACTTGTATGCAAAATTTGGGTTTATTCCGGGTTGATTTGTTATGTTTCGTCATGAGTTTTGGAAGTTGAAAGTCCAGAGTTCATTTAAGTTCGAATTGAGGTGCGATTCGTCGTTTCGATGTTGTCATGTGTGATTTGAGTCCTCGAGTAGGTTCGTGTTATGCACGAGCCTTATTGGTATATTCGGATGAGGTCCCGAATAGCTCGGATGAGTTTCAGACGGGGTTCGGATCGTTTAGAGCCTTGTTGATGTTGCTGAAATTTTTGGCTACTGGTGTCTTTGCACATGCACATTAGGGACCGCAGGTGCGTGCTCGCGGAAGCGTGAAGCTGGTCGCAGAAGCGACCTGGGGAAAGGCTGGCTGGGGAGGCTTAGCTGAAGCGGTTCGTCGTGCGCAGAAGCGCCATCGCAGAAGCGGCCACTGCTGGACAAGGCTGTCTCGCAGATGCGACCTACTGTCCGCAAATGCGGAAACGCTGAGCAGATTGCTTTAAGTTCGAGGGTTGGCCATTTTTATCACATATTATGCTATAGACTTCGGAATGGAGCGATTTTGGGGGCATATTTCATCACAAGGATTGGGGTAAGTGTTCTGTACTCGGTTATGATTATATTTTGCGAATCTATCTTCATTTTTGGCAATCGGTGGATGAATTTTAAAGAGAAAATTGGGGGATTTTATCTAAATTTTTATAAAGCGAATTTTTGAGTTTTGAAAATCGATTCGGAGTCGGATTTGAATAAAACTAGTATGGTTGAACTCGTAATTGACTAGATTGTCGGATTCTGTAAGTTTTGTCAGGTTTTGAAGTGCGGGCCTGGGTTTGACTTTTGTGTTGATTTTGGGCTTTTGATTAAGCATTCAACCTTTATCATTTGAAATTGTTTCCTTAGGCATTATTTTATGTATTTGAGTTGTTTAGGCTAGTTTCGAACCGTTCGAAGGTCGGTACGCGCGGGATGGCATATTTGGAGCATCGCTTGGCTTACTCGATTGGATTTGGCTTGTTCGAGGTAAGTAACACTTCTAAACTTGGTGCTGAGGGTATGAAACCCTGAATTACGTGCTATGTGATTGATGTTGAGGTGACGCGCATGCTAGGTGACGGGCGTGTGGGTGTGTACCAAGTAATTATGATTTAATCAATACCATGAAATTGTGAGCTACCTTGTCTGAACGTTTTTACTATACTCTATGTGTTAGAGCACTTGAGATGTAATTTATGCTAGAAATCATGTTTAGGCTATATGCTGACTATATTGGGACCCACAGTGGTCGTTCCTTGCTGTTGAGTTATTTGTTTAATTGCAGTTATGTACTCAATTGTATTTATCATTTTATATCATAGCTCAGTCTCTGTTATTGTATATTGTCGCATCTCATAATTGATGACTGAGTGAGGCCGAGGGTCTGATTGTGAAGATATTGATACTATAGCATGTGGAGTTGTCCGTGCAGCACGTGAGTTGTCCGTGCAGATCCAGATATTGATACGATAGGATGTGAGTTGTCCGTGCGGATCCAGATATTGATACTATAGCACGTGAGATGTCCGTGCGGATTATAGCGCTTGGGTTGAAGGAGCCCCTCCGGAGTCTACACACTCCAGTAAGCGCAGTTGCTAGCAATTATTATGTTTGGGCTGGATCTGCCCTGTACAGTACTGAGTGACTGAGTGTGCGGAGTATTGAGCATGATGAGTGAGAATACGAGACAGTGAGATTGAGTACTCTGAGAGTGTGAGTACATGAATTCATCATTGAGATGCATTGCATTTGACATGCGTACTTGAGATACAAGCATAGAGATGCATTTTCTCATGCTACCCGATTTTGGTGACATTCATGATTTCACCTGTATATTGACATGTAGGCATAGAGATGTATTTTCCTCTATTTATCTGAAAATGAACCATCTTGTTTATTGTTGAAAGGTTTTTTTCTTTTGGGAAAAATCACAGTTTTCAAACTTATTCAAATATTTTTGAGGTTTTCGGTGAAAGATCTGGGATCTACTTATACTTGAAAAGCATGCCTATTTTCCGTAACTGTAAACTAGCTGAATTATTTCTTGTACCATCTTTATCATATTGTTATGAACTGTTGCTGGTTATTGGAGTTGGACCCTGACCCTTGTCCCAACTCGTCACTACTTTCAACCTAAGGTTAGGTTTGTTACTTATTGAGTACATGGGGTCGGTTGTAGTCATACTACACTTCTGCACCTTGCAGATGTTGGATGCTGATGTTGTTGTTCACGGCGGGAGCTGGATTTGAAGATGTACCTGCGTTCCGGTCATAGCTGCCCCTTGATCTTGGTAGCTTTAGAATTTTAATCTGTTCATGTATAGTTCAAACATATGATGTACTTTATTTCATACTAGCTTTGTAAATTCCAAATCTTAGAACCTCATGATTTGTACTACCAGTCCTTGGGGGATTATATAAAATTCAGTTATCTCATCTTTGATTCACATTAGTGTTATTATATTATGTTATTTTGTTAATTTGCTTACCTAGCGGGTTGGGTTAGTTGCCATCACGACGGTTTAGATTTTGGGTCGTGACACTCATGCACTTATGACACTGGGTTTTAGGGGTACCTACTGGGTTCATTATTATAGTTCGCGTAATTATTATCATTTCACCTTGTAATTTATACCTTATACGGAAATTTAAACATAAAATCACGGTTTTCTGCGAGTACTAGAATTTACACTACTTATTCAATAGGATCCATGATTTCGAAAATAATAAAATAAGTAACTAAGTTGATTAATCACCGTTGGCTTGCCTGATGACGGCGTTAGGCGCCATTACGACCTATAGTGAATTTTGGATCGTGACACAGAGCCAGCATCATGATTCGAAGATGGCAAGTGCGATACTATATTATTTTAACGTACACTTTGCACTGACATTAAAATTTAAACAGGAGAGTGTACGATCGATTTGTTTATTTTGAATTAATTCGGATTGGTTCAATAGATTTTTCAACTATCTCACCTAAATTACGTGTTAAACGCATTTTGAAATATAATCAGTAAACCTAACAGAGAAATACATAGATGCGTTCGTGTCTAGTATTTGTATTGGGATCCAACTATTTGAATTCTCGTTGAAAAATTTCACTTTGGGAGATAAAATATTTCTACCAAAGAACTCAAAATCGAGATCTCTAATTAAAAATAAACGAATACTTACAATTCCATCATAACTTTTGATGGTAACTGTCTTGTAACATTAGGGTGATTGATATAAAATCAATAAAATTAAACATACAAAATGAAGTTAAGGAAAGAGGTAGACATTTAGTAGAAAATAATTCATCCATAGTGTACTGGCAGGTTCATTCTGATCTGCCATTGAACATTTTGTAACAAAAAAAACATAAATATTTAATGGGGCTTTTGTGTTTTTGTCCCCATAGATATAGTATCTGTTTTATACTTTTATTATCCATTTACTTTAGTAACTACGATCTAAACTTCTATATACAACAAAAAGTAAAAAAATAGGTTGACTTGCCAATCAAAAGAACAAAGCTTAATTTAGCTCCCCTTTGAAAATTAATCACAAGTAAAGTTGCTCAAACTTCCAACACCTTTGACCAATCTTGGGAAATGACATTATTCATGTCAATATCATCATTAAGTAAATAATCCAATGTTCTGCTGAAATCATCTGCCCAATTGAAATCAAACTGCATATCTTCAAGAATTATGGATGATGGAGAAGAAGATGATGAGGATGTTGAAGTGGTTGATTCAGAATGGAATAAAATTTCATTTGGTTTAATTACGGGGACTTCGTCAGTACAGAAGCTTGTCCCTGTATTCTTATTGTTGTTATTGTTGCTGTCGTCTTCTAATTTGATCTCTGTGATTGTTGATAGTATAGGAGTTTCAACCATCTCCTTGTTCTGATCAAGAATGTCTATTATTTCTGGGACAACATGAGCTGAGGAAATTGGCATTGTAGTTTGTTTTTCTTGTTGAATAATTGTTTGATTTTTTGTTGGCTGTTCTATGTTTGGTTGGTCAACAATAATTGGCTTGTGAGTGATTGGATCAATCCCCATTTTCTTCAGCTTCTTCTTGATATGTGTATTCCAATGATTCTTGATTTCATTATCAGTTCGTCCCGGTAAATGAGAAGCAATCTTGGACCATCTGCAAACAATTTGGTCAGGTAATAAAATGAGGATATTTATAAAAAAATAAAATAAAATTATGTCCTATGCACCTAAGGAAGAAATATTTATACGACAGTTATAAGATATTTACGTGTAAATTTTATGATAAATATTAACTGATTACGTAGTAAAATAATAAGTAATCTGCAATCATATAATAAAATATATTGATAGTGTAAAAGTTCTTTTCAGTATATGTTTCGTTCTATTCAGACCTGCTTTTCTAATATTAATGTATTAATCATTAATCATTATCCGAAAAAAGGAAAACGAATTTTTGAAGTTCAATATTACGATAACTTATTTCCCACTTGTGTAAAAAGTGTGTTGAATAGCGGAAAGAAAATTGATTATAAATAATGACAGTTGAAAGGAACACAGTGGAGAATGGGTGCCTAAAATTGAGTTGAAGTTGTTGTCTGCCACTCTAGACATCATTTTAAGTCACTCCTTTTCTTTGTTGAAGTTGCTTTAAATGAGCTTCACATAACATATACGTAAATTCAGAATTTAAACGCAATAAAAATTAGGTTAAATGATTCAGAAAAAATATATCTAAGTCTATTTATACTTATTTTTTCCGCAACACACATATATATAGAATTAGACACCTTAGAGTTAGATTATGCCAAACCTGCAAACTCAGGGGCGAAGTTATGTATTGTCAAGAGTGGTCAATTGAATACTTTACGGCGAAAAATTAAAATGTGTATAAGATAAAATATTACTTGTTATTGATCAAAAAATAAACTTTGAACACCCTTAGTGAGATTTCTGGTTCGCCGCGATGCGAACCTATGGTTTAATCCAAATACATATCCAAGTCTAAAGGTGGAATCATAGGTAGAAAGAACTTTGCATGGTTTTTTCAAAAGATGAATGGTTTTAATTACCTGTTGCCAAGCTGAGAATGAAGATCAATAACCATCTTCTCTTCATATTCAGATAGAAGTCCCCTCTTCAAGTCTGGTCTTAGATAGTTTGTCCATCTCAATCTACAGCTCTTTCCACATCTCAGTAATCCTGCACCAAAATATGCCATCACAGCATTATTAATGATGAAATTAAAATTAAAAAAAAAAAAAAAAAAAAAACAAGATTCCAAGAATCATGTATTTCTAAACTATCTGGTGAATACTTCTACTATCAAGAAAATAAATTTATTGTCTGTTATTTTCATTTATATTTATAAAAGAAAATCCAATTTTTAATTAACAAAATCACCCCACCTTTTGGATTTCTTTTTTAGAATTGGACCAATGGGGTTGGTACAATCATTCAAATTAAACCACCCCCTTTTCATTTTTCAATTAGCTTATTAAAAGGTACAACCCCTACACCTTTTTTACACCCTTCCTGTACTAGCAGTGAATCCAGAAATTTTATTAAGGAGCCGTTTGGTACATGAGATAAGAATGATAATTTCAGAATAAAATTTGAGATTAACTTTATCCCATGTTTGTTTTGGAGTGTTATGACATTATCTAATTCTAGGACAACTTTTACGCTAAAAAATGGTGGGATTAATTATCTCATATAAAAGGTGGAATAATTATTCCAATAGGATATCCCACCTGAAGATATCACACCATTATACCAAACGACCCCTAAAAGTGTGCAAGATTCTTTGTTTTATATGATCTGTATACGCCATATGATTTTACAACGAAAGTTGTTCAACTTACCACCCTTCGACACATGAAACCATGTCAACCAGAGTAAAAAAATTTAGGAAAAATGAGAGAGACCTGCAAGTTTAGGGAGAGATCTCCAGCAGCATTGGCCATTAATAAGCATGAAGCTAATAAGCTTCTTGTCTTCTTCAGCTGACCATGGACCTTTCTTTACTCCATCTTTGTCACAACAAGGTTTTCTCCCCATGTTCTTCAACAAAGCAATACTAACATATAGTTTTAGCAAGATTTTGCTGGTGAAGAAGATAGATTGAGAGAGAATTGTAGGAGGAGAAAAGAGTTGCAGAAATGAAAGAAGAGACCCTATAGAATAAGTCTATTAAGACAAGCACCAAAGACTACCTACATATATATAAATCAAAATCTAATCC